>JZKD02S1085670.1:804428-819131 GCA_000966675.3 Picea glauca | reverse complement strand
ATGTCGGCTTTATTCCATTAGTTGTAATTATACCTCCTAGTCTCCTATATATACCAAGGAGACATTTTCATTTGGAATCATCTTGTACTTGAACATTTATGTGGGTTAAAAGGAGATTTCCCCCTCGAAGAGGCTTATTATCTGAAATTCTCTCTTTTTCAAGGTGTTGAGTACTTATTCTTAGGTTTTTCTATGCTATATTGATATTTGGTTCTTAACAAGAACCCTTGACCTGCTTAAATTTCCTCTGCAAAAAAAAAAAACAATAATCATCCCCCATTTCTATCTCGCATATAAAAGACACCATAAGAAACATATTCCACTCCACCATTCCATCCAGTAACAAACCAAAATTAACTACAATATGCACGAGGGGTTTTTCTTATACACCTTTGATTTGTTTTAGCCTACATAGTTTCTGCAACAACCACTAACTGTCTTAAATTTCTTATGAAAAAACAAAATAGTGAACAACTCCCAATTCTCTTTTACATATACAACACACCCAAAAAACATTACAACCCACCATTCCAACCAGCAATGGAACACAAGTAACTACACTATGCATGAGAGGAACTACTTTCACTTGTCTGAAAATACGTAAATTTATATGCAACCAAACCAGTTCAAAGAAACATAGTAGATGCACATGATTTCTTACTCTCTGGCATAGATTTGTAGAAGCCCAAATTCATGTTTTGCAATTCACTAGTTGCATCACTTACAACTTCCAAAGAACCTTGTTTTTCTGGCTCATAGCACACTATATCATGATCAAACACAAAGAACTCAATAATTACTTAGAGCAAAAGAACTCACTTAAAACTCCTTGCAATCCATAAAATTCCCCTTACAAAATCATGTAGATAGAATACACATAAATCCCTTCAAAATTTATGCAACATACTAAATTTAAAGACGACTCAGAACAAAATAATATATATATATATTGTATAATAAATACATTTGCATATTATTTGGCCCACGACTTTCAATGTCCCTATTCAACAACTGACAAAGTGGCAAGCTTTAGAAACTGACATCTTCTCAGAACTTTGACACTCATAAATGCACCCCTTCCAAGAAGCCGCTACAACTGCATAATTAAATGTCTTATTAAATTCCCACTAGCTCGAAAATAAGATCTTGTTTTGAAAGTTAAACTATGGAAAAAAAAGATAATTTTTTTATCAACACAAAAACAAAATCACGATCTGATTGCTATAATACTCTCCTAATTTGATTTCCTTAAATCTTGTTAATAAATTACAAATATAAAAGTATAATGAAATAAAATATAAATAATATATCATTTTGAAATGTTTTTTTATAGATATAAATTTTATAAATTTTAATAATTTTTTTTATATATGTAAAAATAACAATATTATATTATGTTTAATATTTAAAGTATTGTTTGCAAAGATATAAATAAATTTCATATTATTTTTATTTGCTTTTTAAAATTAGTGTATATCTATTTTAAATTTGGATTTATCAAATATGAAGAAGGATCAAATTTATTGAGATGTAATTTTTTTATCATTTCATATAAAAGAATTAATATAGATATGGAATTAAATGGTGGTTTTTGGCATGAATTTGTTAAGGAAATCAATCATAGCCCCTCCTAAGGCTACTTGTTATTTTTGCCTCAAGTTCACATGATTCTTCTTATGATTGGGGAAATGAAATGGAGACTAAAATTTAGAGAAGAAATTTGTTTTGTGACAATGCTTGATAGATTTGAGTTTAAGATGAATCTATGTTGATTTAGTAATTTTTAGATATTATCATGTATGTGTGTGATAGTATCTATGTTATACTAAACTATAAAACACCTAACTACTTTTAATACAATAAAAAATAAAAAAATAAATTAACTATATCATATGGCATAAATATATATTACACGTTCCATTATCTTATATAATGAATTTAATAAAACCATTATATATAATTGTTACAACAAAATCACCCATCCTTATCCAATTAAAACTTAATGAAGTTGTGATAATTGGATGGACTTAATCTTATTATATGGTATAAGTCAATGTTATTCAATTTCCATTATCTTATATAATGAATTTAATAAAATCATTATATATAATTGTTACAACAAAATCACCCATCCTTATCCATTTGAAACTTAATGACATCCTTATCCAAGGAAACTTAATGAAGTTGTGATAATTAGATGGAATTAATCTTATTATATGGTATAAGTCAATGCTATTCAAATTGCTTGTATAAGGACACCTTTACATAAAAAGTAATATGACTTAGGTTAAAAAATGCATGGAAAATATTTATGTTTACATAAAAAGTAATATGACTTAGGTTAAAAAATGTATGGAAAATATTTATGTTTGAATTTTGAAGAATAATACACGTCAAAGTAATGGAATATTAATTTGTTGGGAACAATGTATTTTGGTAGTTGCATTGAACATTGTGAGTCATGCAAATATTTTATCTCTTCAAATATATTCTATAATACAAAGAGATGGTGCATCACCAACCTAAGAAAGATTTCATCATCTTTTATCACAATACATCTGATTTCTTACCTTAAATAATTTTCCATAAAGTTGCAATGTTTATGATCATATTTTATTTTATTGTTGTAGTGATATGTTTTATGATAAGTTTAATTTTTAATTAAAAACAAAACATATCAACCAACTCACCCAAGTCATTTTTTTACTCTAAGTACCTTCATATATTTCCTTCAATTTTATGTTACATTCGTTGCTTTTTTATAACAATAAAATTAACATTTCTTACCATGAAAAAACAAGAATGATATACTCATTGTTTTTTTATAACAATAAAATTAACATCTCTTATCGTGAAAAGACAAGAATGATACCAAATAAAATTAACATTTCTTACCATGAAAAAACAAGAATGATATACTCATTGTTTTTTTATAACAATAAAATTAACATCTCTTATCGTGAAAAGACAAGAATGATACCAAAGGAAAACTTCATTCTACATTCCATCAACATTAACGGATTAGTGGTGTATCTACCCTATATGGTGAGTGTGTGGCATGATTTCTTAATATCAATGTTGAAGAAAATAATAATTTCCTAGTATCAATGTTGAAGAAAATAATTCTTTGTAAGTTATATATATAGGTAACCTATGTGCATGCATATCATCATTTTCCATGGTATTTGGCATAAGTGAAAGAAAAGTGTATTCATTTAAAATTGAATATGTTTATTGTAAAGAAGATGATATTAAAATATATGTTATTATATAATGATAAAAACTAAATATAATTATAAAATTATGAGATCTTAAATAATAAAATTTTATAAAAAAATTATTGATAATGAAATAATATTGGGTTAGAATTGTTGAAACTTAGTATTAAGAAAAAAGAGTTAAAAAATATTAATTCAAGTTAAGTATAAGTATGAACAAATCAACAAATAATTAAAAATATTACATTTAATTATGTGGATGTATTTTGTGGGTGTATCTAAAACAATAGTCCATAAACTATCTTGTGATGTATTAGAATCATGTTTCCCATGATAAAAGATCCTCTCCTCGCCCTATTAAATGCTAAATGATGGAAGAATAATGATGTTAATGAAATAATTTTATGGACATAATCATAGTCCCATGGGAAGTTGGCCAACCTGATGCTACCCATGAGTCAATTTCACCTACAATATCCTCTCCTTCTCACCCAATTAAATGCTAAATCATGGAAGAATAATGATGTTAATGATATAATTTTAAGGGAAAATCATAATTCCAAGGGTGAAGTTGACCAACCTGATGTTACCCGTGAGTCAATTTCCTTACCTTCACCTCAAATGCATCTTCGATTGCGACACTTCTTGCCCATCATCATAATAATATACTATCTCTTATCAATATATTTATCTCCTTAATGTTGTCAACAGAATAAAATAGACATTGGGATCCCATGGGCCACTTCCAAATTTTACATCGTCATGATTTCTCCTCAATCTAACCACTCATTATTCTTCAATTGGTGTTGTTTTCTAAATTTTGTGTAAAGTTAAGCATAAAGTTATTGAAAAGAATAATATATATATAAATATTTGTTGTAATTAAAACTTTGACTTTGGCCTTTCTAAATATTAAGGAAGTCCATATATTACAACATGGGGATTTTGTTGTGGGTTTTTGTCTTGTTCCCTCATAGTTTATGGAATGTCAATTTGAGCTTTAGACTTATTTTTGAAGCATATGATGAATAATGGATTCATACACTACTAGATTTAGAGCACCGTTGTGCAATTGAGTTTTTTTATATCGTTTTAGTATGATACATGTAAGGCAATGGAGCGGAAAGTGTGCAATGTAATCACGTTGTAGCTCTCATTCTCATTATTTACAAACCCTATCTTTGTATTATAAATGAGTAGTGTTACATTCCATGGGGTGTGTGGGTTATGTGTAAGATTTTCAATTATGTTTGAGGGTGAATGTTATTACTATTTATGGATGATTGACTTTTTATTGATTATTGCTAGTCATTGCTTACAAGTATCATTATTCATGGATAATCGTTAAGTTTTTTCTTGGCAGCTAGTTGTTGACAACTCATACCTTAGCGATAGATGATGTGCTTCCTTTCAGTATTTATTAATAATCTTTGTATCAATATGTGTTGGTTACTCTATGGATAGACATTGAGTGTTTTGTATTGTTTGTTGGAATCCTCTTCTGGGATGATACCTTGTTGGAGATTTACTTGTCATAGGACATATGCATGACCTCATGAATGTAACATTGATGGCTTATGATAAGTAATCCTCATTGTATATGATGTTTATGTGATGAAGGTGTTGTAATGTGTTGATGACTTAGTTTGATTAATAGGGGGTGGTGTCCCGATATCACCATTTCCTTTGTGCTTACTTCTATCAATGATTGAGTATGATGGACCTAGACACCTATGTGATTATCTATATTATGTTGAGTATTGGCATTTCTTAATGAAAATATTAGATATTCTTGATAATGGCACAAAGCATTGGTAATTATTGGACGATGGTTAGCATGACTATCCCTTGATAGTATCGTTGAAACTGTATGCATTTATTGTTTAACATGTCTATTGATGTGTTGTTTCTCTGGATATTAATGTTGATATTGCATGAAGAATTGGTATTCTTAATTATGGCTATGTAGCAATGATTACCTTTGATGATGATTTAATATGATATGTCCTTGTTCTGGTATGATAGTGATGTGTACATGTGTTGGATCCTTTCCATTAATGTGGTTCATATTATGATTTATGATATATGCACACTTTTTTGTAATCTCCTTTGTTGTTTCGTTGACTTTAGGAAATATTTTGACACTATTCCTAGGACCAACCTTTGTAATAGGTTAGAAGAGATAAAATTTCCCTTCGAACTGAGAGTTGTTGCGGTAAGGTTGTATGAGAACATTATTTCCAAGTTTAGGAGCACTGGGGGTTGGTTAAAAGAAATTAACTGCAATATAGGAGTCCATAAGGGTTGTCCCCTACCCCCCACCCGTTTTGGCATTTACATTGATAAGTTAGAAGATTGTTTGGAAGCCACAAGTTATGATGTGCCAACTCTTTCTAGTATAGTCATCGTGCTTCTTCTCTATGCAAATGATATCGTTCTTATGGAAAGGATTCTCAATGAACTTAGTAAGAATATTAAAATCCTTAAGGAATTATTCTCTAATGCAAGTATGACTGTGAATACTAACAAAATGAAGGTTATGATCATTAAATCCAACACGATCACCTACGATACTTTTGTATATGACAATAATATCTTGGAGGAACTGCCTTCGTACAAGCATCTTGGAATGATATTCATTACAAGTTCACTTGGAACTATAGAATTTAGAAAATGATAAATGGAGGGTGGAAAGATTAATATGGTCTTGAAAATAATTGTAAATTAGTAGACCATTGGCTATGGGATAAGAAAAATCTCATCTTTGATAATTTTGTCACTCATGTTATCTTATATGGATGTGAAGTTTTGGGATGCAGTATCTCTCAAGAATCTTGGAGAAAGATAGATCAGATCCAAAATAATTTTATAACTTATAATCTCAAAATCAAAGGAAATACACCCTGCCCCCGGGGGGGCAGCTCAATTGGCAAGTGCCGTGAAAATGAAGTTCCATGAGGTTTCGAGTTCAATTCCCCCCGAATTACAATGTGTTCCGTGTAAGGGTCATCGTGGGCACACCTGGAGGTTATAGTGGTAGCAGTTGGATAACACGACCACATGTAACGCGAGCACGTGCCCAACTAGTTGCTAATTCCGCCAGACATAAAAAAAAAAAAGAAAAAGAAAAAAGAAAAAAAAAAGGAAATACACCCTATCCTATCCTCCTCATAGAAGCGAGCCTTTCCCCAATTGAAATCACAATTATGATTAGGTACTTAATGTACAAGAACAAGATAAACAACATGGATGACAAGAGGCTCCCAAAAATTGCTTCATACTCTAGCCAAAATCTCTAGTGGATCAAGCAGGGATGGCATAATGATGCCAAGTCTTGGATAAATCATTAGGGGATAAAAGAAGAAGTTATTATGAAGATAATGATGATATTAAAAATATTGTACAAGATAAATTTAAGGAGAATATGTGGTGCAATAAAGAATCATATGATAAAATAAAATCAAGATATTATAAGGAGGTGGTTAACCCTAATATTGAAGATCAAAAGTATCTCTTTGTTTTGACTAGCGTAAAGAACATAATCAATATTGCTAAAATGAGAACTAATTCTCATGAACTACATAGTGAAACTGGTTGTTGAGAAATCCCAAAAACACCATGGAAGTAAAGAATTTGTCACCTTTGTGACACCAAGAGGTTTGAAGATGAAAATCACTTTCTCTTAGAGTTACCTACGTATACCCAAATTCGATCTCAATTTCAAAATACTTGTCACAATATCGACCTTCCTAACCTTATAAGTCATCAAAACTTTAGTGATCTTGGAATGCTTCTCTTAATGATTTTCAAGAATCAAAATAACATTTTAAATAAGTACAAGTGATCTCTTACATTTTTTAAGGTGTGATAGACCAATTTTGGTCTCAATGGATGTTAACCATCATCATCATTATCATCAATATATACATATACAAGATTCCTTATCATTAATACATTTCATGTTGTGAGATTGACTATGATGGTGATGTTGCATATACATAGGTATATTGGGTGGACTAATTTATTATAGGTGGAGACCTAGGGGATAGTGGATAAATCCACTCAAGGGAAGGGGTCTTGACTCAATGAGTATGAATATCATATCCTAGGGCCTACGAAGCTTAGGAAATGAGAAAAGACTTGTAAAAGTGACCTCCAAAGTTAGCATGGGTAAATGGGTAGAAGGAGAAAGTATCATATTCCACTTTTACCTTGTTTTGGACACTTGTAAAATCACCCTCAAGCCCAAATTCGTCCTGGCGTGGAAAAATGGAAGGCCAAGAGAAAAATCTTAGGAAGAAGCTGCATTAAGGTGGATTATAAAATAAGTGGATTTCCCATTGTTGGGGTTGGATATATCATGATGAAATTCCCCATGAAACTTAGTATTGTTTGTTGAAATATACACTTGACACTGAGAGGGAGGGGTGAATCAGTGTCTGAAACTTTGACTGCTTTTCACACTCTCATAGATTAACTGAATTAACTGAATAATATATATGCATCTCAATGAATAATTCATAAAAATGTATAATACAAATTGTATGAAGTAGATAAAATATCTTTCTTTTATTTATTTAACTTGAATGAATACAAATAAAATCAATCTTTTAATATCTTCAACTTCAACTGAATATGAGAGATCTAACTCTCCGATACAAGACTCAGCCTGTAGTTCTCAGATCCAACTGAGAAATGAGGAATCTAACCCTCATAACAAGACCTAGCTTGTTGATATCAGATCCAATTGAGATGTGAGGAATCCAATCCTCATAACAAGACTCAACTTGTAAATAGGCACCAACCTGATAGAATGAACTTCCATTCAATCCATTATATATACATATACATTTAATCCACCAAGACACACTCTACTCACCATTCTTTCTTGTTTATATAGTCTTCAAATTGGTGCAAATTTGAACAATTGCGTCTTGATATTGAACCATTGTACCTTTTCATTTAAATGATAATATTTAAACTTTAAATAATATCATTTTTCCTTTTTATTCTTTATTTATAATGTTCATGATTTAACTCTTGTTTAATCATGACTGTGTATCAGTTCATTTTTCCCCATGATTTGATCACAGATATGGATCGACTCATTATATCGTTCTCATGCGTATGTCATGTCCTCAGTTCACAAACATATCATATTCGATATTTTACAGATTCTTTGTATTTTTATGGTGTTAATTCTCTGTCAAATTACTCTACCAACCTTGATATTTTTACAGAAATGAAATCTCTATGAGGTGCTTCCTTCAAACAATTTTATCCGAGTCAAATTGACTCTTCAGGATCCCCTGATCCTAATCTGTCTCTCCATAGGCTTCCATAATTATAGATCTTGTTTCTGTCACTAACGCCCCCTTCAATCCATTTTCATATGACCATATATGCAAAACAATGGGCTTATTAATTTAAGTGATGTTACCAGTGCGTTTGATCTGATAATTAACTTGATCTAAAATTCAAGATCTTTTAACCATTATTTGCATGTGAATTTTTAACTGTTAACCACCTTTGTAATGAAAAATTAAAGAACATCCATCAAGCACATGAGCACATAAACATGT
Organism: Picea glauca; assembly: GCA_000966675.3. NCBI lineage: Eukaryota > Viridiplantae > Streptophyta > Pinopsida > Pinales > Pinaceae > Picea > Picea glauca. The sequence continues at coordinate 810,331 of JZKD02S1085670.1, read as the reverse complement.
AAGCAAACCATCTGTGAACAAGAATTGGTAACGGAGTTCACCAGACCCCCTGGCTACGTCTCTGGGCCACTTTCCAGATGGAAGGTCGATAGATTAAGTATTCAAATGATTACAAAGTGACTTCTGAATTCTGTCTGTCATATATAGTAACAGACTTCAACAACAGCTACAAGATGAAATTCTGAGACTTTTAAGTATGAACATGAATACCTTTCTGTGTATCTGAAAGATTCTGTGAGCACTTTTCTGTCTGGATGCCTGAATGCAAAACCTGAAGCTGGATCTGTAATCCTTGCGAAAAACTGAGACTTTTGAGTATAAACTCGATATATTTCAAAACTGGACTCAGAATGCCCTTCTTGGCACAATTCCCAAAATATGCCTCTAATATGTACAATCCGTACGGCCTCAGGATGCATGCAAACTCAGAACCACCTAGGTCTGCATGCAAAAGCACCTCGGTCTATGTGCAAATTCACCTCGGGCTACGTGCAAATCCACCTCGGTCACTGTGTAGAACCACCTCGGGCTGCGTGCTAGTCTATGTCTGCATCAAAACTCTCCCCCCTTCGGGATCTGTGCCCATGCCTCATTTAAATAATGAAAAAAAAAATAATGGTTTAGGGAGGTGCGAGCTATGGTCCACGTGCCCTCCAAAATCCCCCAAATCTTGGTAATTTTAAAGGTTATTTTGCCACTTATTTCCACGTCCCATGGCGGTGGTGCATTGGTAGATATGGTGGTTAGGGGGAGCGGAAGTCCCGGGGTCAAACCCGCGGGTTTCTCCTCCCACCGCATATGATTTTTGGCTTTGGTTTAATATATGGTATAAACGATATGGTATGGCTTGTTTATTATATGGTTATGGACTTTGGATATATGGTATAAACGATATGGTATGGTGTGTTTATTATATGGTTATGGGCTTTGGATATATGGTAGCATTTAAATACCAAGGGGGGGCCTCGTTGTTGGAAAGGTTGAGGGATAAGCCCTTGACCACCCCCTTTTTTTCCAAACCATGGGGTCATGGTGGCCTTATTCTAAGGTATTGGGTTCAATTCCCATAGCCCCAAATTACATTTCTTTTAACCATTTCTCACCATTTTAACAATCTTTGACGAAACTTCAACTGCTGATATCTTCGTCATCTGGAGGTCGTTTTTACCGAAACGAACGTCACCGGAAAGCTGTTGACGAGCTCTGCCACTTTGTAATCTTTACTTTTCATTTTGAATACTTTAAATCTATATAATTTTGATATGATCCACTTGGATCAAACCTTCCCACTGGAAAGCTTTTTGGCCACAAAAAGTATGAAATCATTCAGAAAATAAGTGAGGACATGTTTGTTTGACTTGTCCTGTTTCACCTATCCATTCTTCCTGGAACCTGTACATATGACTCAGCAATACAACAATCAACACTGCACTGACATTGTTAAGTACATTAATCACATTCTTAATCACATCTTCATTCAACATTGTTGGACCCAACCACATATTGTTGATGAGTAATAAGCTGAATATAAACATTGAACATGTGAAAGAGATTGTACCCGAACCATGCTGACTTTTAACCATAGAAACACTATCAACCAAAACAGGTGCATTGTAGTGAAATGACACATCCTTTCCATGCTTAGGATTCTTTTCTTCCTTACATTGTATAAACATAAGTGCCAAATTCCGACTTGCATTAACAACCCTTTATAATTGTTGTGTAGTGACCAATGATTTGTCATTTTTAAATGAATGTGAACGCACTATGTACTCAATTCCTTCTTTAAACAAGTGATACTGATTATGTTCTTGATAGAATATTTCTTTTCGATCATATAAGTACGGACTACACAACACAATTCCACAGATATCTAGTGGGACTACATCAAATTCAACCTCATCTAGAAACTTGGATGTAATTGCAAACTTTAGATCACATTGTTGTGTTACTTGTAATCTTTTATCTTTTCATACCCAACCTAATGGATAAGGTTTCTTGTGTGGTTTTGTTGTTAATCCCAATTTCTTAACTAMTTCTTCTGAAATAAGATTAACTTGAGATCCACTATCTATGAGTGTGTCAACCTTTGTTTGTTTTGTAATCACTCTTATATGAAACAATGCATTCCTCTTTCTATCCTTAGAATTGTCATCATCTTTAGAAGTAGAAGCACATGAAGAACCAATGTTAGTATCATTATCAACAATAGATTTACCTTTCACACCTACGATTGTTATCTTTGTTTCATCCTCAGAATCTGATCCAAGGTCCTCAATGATAACCGTGGTTGTTTGCTTCCCATTCCGATCCTTAAACCACTTCGGTTTCATTTTAGGATGTAGCTTCCAACACTTTGCCTTTTCATGCCCTTGCTTTTGACAATGTGAGCATGTAGGTCTCTCATCACCCTTCTTCATTGTAGCTGCATGTTTAACTTTCCACTTTTCCTTGCCTTCTTTTGCCTGGATGGATTCAGCTGAAGAAACATCATGAACACTCTTCCCTTTTGACTCAATGTGAGTTGCTTGAACACATACCTCATCAAGGTTATTCAGATTAAACATCAATATCATATGACGTAAATAACTATTCAATCCTCCTATATATTTGAGAAGAGTTTCCTGGGTGTAGAGAGGTATACCAAGTACCAATGCTCTTTTTCGAAATTCTTGTGTGTATTCTTGCACACTTTGTCCTTTACTTTGTCTCAAATTCTGCCAATCCATCATAGTTTGCTGCATATACCCTAATGGATAAAATTGCTTTTTAAATGATGAAATGATCTCATTCCAAAAGGAAACGATTTTTCCTTTTGTGGAAAGATCCTCTTGAGATCTACTCTCCCACCAAATGAGAGAAGTCCCTCCAAGTCAGAGAGAAGCCAACTAAATTTTAAAAGCATCTTCAGTAAACATTTGAATCCTACAATAAACTTCAATTTGATGGATCCAATTGTCCAATTTTTCAGCATTAAGTTCTCCATTATACATAGGTAATTCAAACTTAATATCAAGCTTTAAATGAGGCATATTAAGATCGACTTTTGTTTTTTGTTTTTCAAATGGAGAAGGAATAGAACCATCAATAAAAGATGGAGAAGTTGGTGGGGTTTTAGGAGGTTCCTCACCACCTTCTTCTTTTTTACCTTCTGTATGAGATGGTCCACCTTGTTCACCTTTCTTTCGATCTTGATAGAGCTCCTCTACCATCATTTGCATTCTCATGAAAGCTTTTAGAAATTCCCCTTCAAAAGGGATAGAAGAAGTTGCTTCTTCTGCTTTTGGTGAAGACATCCTTCCTCTTCTTGAACCAATCTCTGGATCAAACTCTTCAAGTTCTCCTTCACCACGCTGAAGCTTGGACCTTGTTAACATAAACTTAAAATGCACTGGTTAACCTTGCTTTGATACCAACTTGATCTGATAATTAACTTGATCTAAAATTCAAGATCTTTTAACCATTATTTGCATGTGAATTTTTAACTGTTAACCACCTTTGTAATGAAAAATTAAAGAACATCCATCAAGCACAAGAGCACATAAACATGTAAGCAAACCATCTATGAACAAGAATTGGTAACATAGTTCACCAGACCCCCTGGCTACGTCTCTGGGCCACTTTCCAGATGGGAAGGCCAATAAATTAAGTATTCAAATGCTTACAAAGTGACTTCTGAATTCTGTCTGTCATATACAGTAACTGACTTCAACAACAACTGCAAGATGAAATTCTGAGACTTTTAAGTATGAACATGAATACCTTTTTGTGTATCTGAAAGATTGTGTGAGCACTTTTCTGTCTGAATGCCTGAATGCAAAAACTGAAGTTGGATCTGTAATCCTTGCGAAAAATCGAGACTTTTGAGTATAAACTTGATATATTTCAGAACTAGACTCAGAATGCCCTTCTTGGCACAATTCCCAAAATCTGCCTTTGATCTGTACAATTCGTACGGCCTCAGGATGCATGCAAACTCAGAGCCATCTTGGTCTGCGTGCAAAACCACCTCGATCTACATGCAAATTCACCTCAGGTTACATGCAAATCCACCTCGGCCACTATGTAGAACCACCTCGGGCTGCATGCCAGTCTCTGCCTGCATCAAAACTCTCCCCCCTTCATGATCCATGCTCATGCGTCATTTAAATAATGAAAAAAAAACAATGGTTTAGGGAGGCGCGAGCTATGGGCCACGCACCCTCCAAAATCCCCCAAATATTGGCAATTTTTAAGGTTATTTCGCCACTTCTTGCCACGTCTCATGGCGGTGGTGCATTGGTAGATATGGTGGTTAGGGGGAGCGGAAGTCCCGTGGTCAAATTTTCGGGCTTCTCCTCCCACCGCATATGATTTTTGGCTTTGGTTTAATATATGGTATGGCACGTTTATTATATGGTTATGGACTTTGGATATATGGTAGCATTTAAATACCAGGGGGGGGCCTCCTTGTTGGCAAGGTTGAGGGCTAAGCCCTTGACCACCCACTTTTTTTACAAACCATGGGGTCATGGTGTCCTTATTCTAAGGTCTTGGGTTCAATTCCCATAGCCCCACATTACATTTCTTTTAACCATTTCTCACCATTTTAACCATCTTTGACGAAACTTCAACTGTTGATGTCTTCGTCATCTGGAGGCCGTTTTCCCCGAAACGAATGTCACCAGAAAGATTCTGACAAGCTCTTCCACTTTGTAAGATTTACTTTGCATTTTGAATACTTTAACTCTATTGAATTTTGAGATGATTCACCTGGATCAAACCTTCCCACTGGAAAGATTTTTGGCCACAAAAAGTATGAAATCATTCAGAAAATAAGTGAGGACATGTTTGTCTCACTTGTCCTGTATCACCTATCCATTCTCCTGGAACCTGTACATTTGACTCAGCAATACAACAATCAACACTGCACTGAAATTTTTAAGTACATTAATCACATTCTTAATCACATCTTCATTCAACATTGTCGGACCCAACCACATCCTGCTGATGAGTAATAAGCTGAATATAAACATTGAACATGTGAAAGAGATTTTACCCAAACCATGTTGACTTTTAACCATAGAAACACTATCAACCAAAACAGGTGCATTGTAGTGAAATGACACATCCTTTTCATGCTTAGGATTCTCTTCTTCCTTACATTGTATAGACATAAGTGCCAAATTCCGACTTGCATTAACAACCCTTTTTAATTGTTGTGTAGTGCCTAATTATTTGTCATTTTTGAATGAATGTGAATGCACTATGTACTCAATTCCTTCTTTAAACAAGTGATACTGATTATGTTCTCGATAGAATATTGTTTTTCGATCATATAAGTACGGACTAACCAGCACAATTCCACAGATATTTAGTGGGACCACATCAAATTCAACCTCATCTAGAAACTTAGATGTAATTATAAACTTTAGATCACATTGTTGTGTTACTTGTAATCTTTTATCTTTGCATACCCAACCTAATGGATAAGGTTTCTTGTGTGGTTTTGTTGTTAATCCCAATTGCTTAACTACTTCTTYTGAAATAAGATTARCTTGAGATCCACTATCTATGAGTGTGTCAACCTTTGTTTGTTTTGTAATCACTCTTATATGAAACAATGCATTCCTCTTTCTATCCTTAGAATTGTCATCATCTTTAGAAGTAGAAGAACATGAAGAACCAATGATAGAATCATGATCAACAATAGATTTACCTTTCACACCTACGATTGTTATCTTTGTTTCGTCCTCGGAATTTGATACAAGGTCCTCAATGATAACCGTGGTTGTTTGCTTCCCATTCCGATCCTTAAACCACTTTGGTTTCATTTCAGGATGTAGCTTCCAACACTTTGCCTCTTCATGCCCTTGCTTTTGACAATGCGAGCATGTAGGTCTCTCATCACCCTTGTTCATTGT
>JZKD02S1085670.1:768890-786101 GCA_000966675.3 Picea glauca | reverse complement strand
ATCCACAGATTTGTGCCATGTTCCCCCTTAATCTGGTGGTTGTGAATTACTTCAGGAATTTACCCAGAGTCTACAGATTTACGCCACATCTCTTCTGGATCGGATGGTCCAGGGTCACTTCAGACGATCCAATGCTTGAGATTTCCTTCGGACTATCTGACGGCCAAGATCTATTTCAGATGATCGGATGATAGAGATTCACTTCGGCTCTCCGGCCTTCGGGAGTTTCAAATCTCAATCCGAAACTCTCGAAGTGATTTCTCCGAAGTCTACGATCTGTCGTCATGTGTCCCTCTAGATATGACAGTTTAGATCTCCTTCTGATCTGTGGGATTCAGGAACCTCAAATCTCAAACTTTACTTTCACCCGAGGACAACGAATCTCTACCATGTGTCCCTTTCGATCTGACGGTTGAGATTTAATTCAGGACTCCAACTCTCTAGGCTTCAAGAGTTTCAAATCTCAATATCAAACTCTCGAGGTGATTTCTCCATAATTATTGATTTGATGACACGTGTCTCGTGGTGATCAATGGTCAGGATCTACTTCGGGTCTTCAACGATTCCACTCTCTCCTTGACCACAAGTTCTCTCTCAGGAGGTGTAGATCTTGCACCACTTGTCCCTCTTGGTGATAAATGGTCCCAATCCACTTCGAGACTTTGGGACCTTGGCCAGTCAACCCTCCCATGCACACAAAATTTGAAACTCGTGCACTTTACCATAGATCGAACGACTAACGTCCCTTTGTGCTCAGATCCAATGGTTATGATCTGGACCTTTTCCTTCCTAGCGCTTCTCCTCTTATTCCCTGGATGTTGATCTAATGGTCCAAGCTTCTCCCCACCTATTTTCGCTCCTCCTCCTGAGATTTTGACTTATTCCGACTTGGAAGAGTTTGGTAGATGTTCAAATCCCTCATCCTTCGTTCCTCTTGCAATTCCGTCTATCTCGGGTTCTGCCTTCTCTATTGATCTGAGACTCTATTCTCCTATGAGTCTGACTATCTATCCTCCTTTCCTGTCTTTCACGTGCCTTCCCAGACCTCCCTGATCTGTCGAAAGATAGCTCCCTTCCAAATCAACTGTTATGATTGGTTCCAGCTATTCGGACTTCAGAAGTTTCAACTCTCAAACTCTCACTTCCTCCTTAGTAGCTATCTTTCGGAGTGGAAGATATATTGACACCTGTCCCTACATATGTGTGGCTACGATTTCATCTGCAAGTCTGAACTTCGAGAGTTTCAGCTCTCAAACTCTCATTTCTTCTAGAGATATTTCTCTAAAATGACAGATTGTCTACCATGCGTCCTCCTCATTCGACGGTTCTTCTCTCGCTTCAGGACTTTGGCCTCCTCAACCAGATCGATGGTATTTCAGCTCCCTCCTCAATCAACGATCGATATCTTCTCCAGGTATTTAGACCTTTTCTCCTCTCTTTTCTTCCAGAGTTCTAGATCTGGCACCACATGTCCACCTTCACATCGATGACTCTCGTCGCTTCGTATTTCTGGGCTTCAGAAATATCAAATCTCAACTCTCATTTTTCCCCAATGGATTTTATCTGGAATCGATAATCCATTGACGCGTGTCCCTTTTGGATCAACGGTTATGATCCCTTCACGTCTTCGGACTTCGTATTTATCAACTTTCAACTAAGACTCCAATGCAATTTACCCGAAGCTTGCGATCTATCGCCATGTGTCTCTCTAGATCTAACGGTCCAAAGTCCTTCGGCTCTTCAACACTTCGACTCTTTAGAACTTCGACACTTCAATGCTTTAGGAGTTTTAAATAGATAATCCCCTTGAAGGACATGGATTTCTTCCGCGTGTCCACTTGAATCGGACGATCGAGGATTTCTTCAGGTCCTTACCCGAAATCCATAGATTTGTGCCACGTTCCCCCTTAATTTGGTGGTTGTGAATTACTTTGGGACTTTACCTGGAGTCTACAGATTTACGCCACATCTCTTCTGGATCGGATGGTCCAAGTTAAATTTGGACGATCCGACGCTTGATATTTCCTTAGGACGATCTGACAACTAAGATCTATTTCGGATGATCTGATGATAGAGATTCACTTTGTCTCTCCGACTCTCTGGCCTTTGGGAGTTTCAACTCTCAATCTGAAACTCTCGAAGTGATTTCTCCGAAGTCTATGATCTGTCATCATGTGTCCCTCTGGATATATGGTTCAGATCTCCTTCACCTCTATGGGATTCAGGAACCTCAAATCTCAAACTTTACTTTCACCCGAGGACAACGAATCTCTACCACATGTCCCTTTCGATCTGATGGTTGAGATTTACTTCGAGACTCGGGCTCTCTGGGATTCAGGAGTTTCAAATCTAAATTTGAAACTCTCGAGGTGATTTCTTCGGAATTACCGATCTGCTGACACATGTCTCCTGGCGATCAATGGTCAGGATCTACTTCAAGTCTTCGGTGATTCCGCTCTCTCCTTGACCACAATATCTTGCTCAGGAGTTGTCTATCTTGCGCGACTTATCCCTCTTGGTGATGAACGGTCCCAATCCACTTCGAGACCTTGGCCAATGAACCCTCTCGTGCACACAAATGTTAAAAATTGTGCACTTTACCTTAGATCGGATGACTAACGTCCCTTTGCGCTCAGATCCAACGGTTAGGATCTAGATTTGTTCCTTCCCCGCGCTTCTCCTTTGCCTCCTTGGAGGCTGATCTAATGGTCCAGGCTTCTCCCCACAACCTATCTGATGGCTATTGTCTCTCCTCCTCCTAATATTTTGACTTCTTCTAACTTATAAGAGTTCGGTAGATGTTCAAAGACCTCAGCCTTTATTCCTCCTACGAGTCTGGCTATCTCGGGTTCCTCCTTCTCTCTTGATTCGTCTATCTCGACTTCCTCCTCCTTCTAATATTTTTTATTTTCTCAGACCGATGGTACCGAGGGACTTCGTTACCTTGTGGATTTCCAAAATGACTCACGACCACCCATCTCGCAACTATTCAGGGTCTGGTGGTCATGATACGACCGATACCGAGGTGTCTACTGATCAATGGTTCACAACAATTGTGGGGTCCCAACGTGCGTGCTCTTTATTAGAGGGCTCAACCTCCGCAATCTGTAAGTACTCATCCAACCTGGTTGAGCCAAACTCGTTGATCTTCTAGCCCGATGAGAAGAATGACAATGGTGAATTGTAGGCCGCGAACCATCACGTCCACTACTTTCACCTTCGTGCTCCGTAATGATTCCCCACCCTCGATCCCCATTCAAAGATCGACATTTCATAGAGATTGCGGGGTTGGACATGACTATCGTGAAGTTTGACATCTCGGAGCTTCGAGCTCCAAGGTTCCTAGACCCAGGTCACGTAGATCTTCAGATAACTGTTGGGCTATTATCCCCGCTCTTCATTGGGTTTTTGGTTAAGGACTTAGGCGTGAGTTCAAAGTCTCCTAGACTATTGGTCGAAGGGAAACACCTTCCCAACTCACAGAGCTTTAAGCTCTGAATCAAGGCAAGGTAACTTGTGAGGCTACCAAAACGGTAGCTATGCCAGGAGGCTTGCTCCGACTCTTATAATGGTGATGTAATTCCCCGGAGAAAGTGCCTTTGAGTGATTAAACTAGAGCACGTCGAAGAATCAAGGAGAAGTATAGGTTGTCAGGGGAATGAACGCATGCTCATAACTTAATCATTTAATAAATAAAAGAGCCATTTATAGACATATAAATACTCACATGCATTTATTAATTAAAATTCAAAGCACAAGGCAAGAAAACACTTATCATAACCATAGGGCATGATGCGACTACTGAAAGGGGTGCTCGCTTCCACCCAACCATAGGCTCAGTCACTCCCAATGGATTTATCACTGGCCACCCCCGAGCTTAAGCCACGATGCTTTGAGATTCAATCTCTTACTTCCAGCTCAATGAAAGTTAGGGATGAAGGTTACTCTCCTTCTCCCAATACAGAAATAGATAAGGACAAAGGTTACTCTAATTCTCCTGGCTCAATCTCTATTTTTTGTGATCAAAACTCATTGTTCCTCTTTCAGTCCTTCCTCAGACCCGAGAGCTTCCTCCCTCATCTCTGCATTTTTCTTTGCAGGTATCCCTCTGCCCACCACACTTCCTTTATTTCCTTCCTCAGCGAGATTATGTGTGCCTCGAATTCCCAGTCTGTGGTCAAGTCTGGAAGCCTTATGAATGGGAAGTCTGCCCCATCCCCTCACTAACTCTTGAGGAGGCCTCCCCACCTACCGGCCTAAATCTAATTCATTCCTGGGTTAGAGGTTTGTTCTTATCTGAGCAATTAATTCCAGCATGGTACTGGTTCGGTCGAGGTTAACGCAACCATTCCTGGTCCCCTCCACCACCTTTCACAACATTTCATGGTCTCTCTTAGAACATCCCCTCTTTCAGCAGTCATGCAACATGTAACCATTTTATATTAAAATAACATAATTTACATTCATCGACTTTCTACAAAAGGTCCATCAAATCAAACATTCACACATTTAAGTTCACCATAGTTCCTTGTCCCATATAGTTATATTTACATATTGGGGGAAACTGGGTGTTACAATTATGGACAGTTGTGCAAGTAGAGTCTTGGATAGTATGGAATGAGATGGATTCGTAAGAACACTTAGCAGGTTTTGACATATATATGATAGTGGACAAGATCATGGATTCATAGATTGGTTCACAGAGTGGTTCAGAAACAAAGGAACATTATCATAATGGACGATAATTACACAGGAAATGGCTCAAACAATGCTAATGGATTCCAAATTCACAAATATTTTTTGGACACATGCAGTGCATACAATAGTTCACATTAAAAACAAAGTAATGCTCAGAAAAAAACAATGACAAATATCCCTACGAACTATGGAAAGGAAGCACAGACAACAACCTCTGCATCAAGGTAACTCAAGGTAGTATTTTATTAATTGAAATTTATGTTGATGATATTTTTTTGGAAGTATTAATGACAGGTCAAGCCAAATTTTTTTAAAGGATATGCATAATGAATTTAAAATGTCATTAATTGGAGAAATATTCTTCTTTTTGGGTCTTCAGATATGTCAAAGAAACCAAGGAATTTTTTTTTCTCAAACTAAGTATATCATAGAAATGCTAAAGAGGTTCAGAATGGAATATTGCAAACTAGTTACTACTCCTATGCAAACCAATTGCAAGTTGAGAAAAGATGATTATTCAAAGTCTACATAACAGAGGAAATACAGGTCAATGATTGGTAGATTCCTATATGTGACATCATCCAGACCAGATGTAGTGCAACCAGTTGGATAGGTGGCATGATTTCAAGACGCACCGAAGGAATCACATGTATTAGCAGTGAAGAGGATTTTCAGATATCTCAAAGAAACATAAGAGTTTAGATTATGGTATCCAAAAGGAAATGATCTATCACTTATTTCCTACACATATGTAGATTGGGCAGGTTGAATCAATGACCGACCAAGCACCAGTGGAGCAACGTTCTACTTGGGTGAGTGTTTAGTATCATGGTTAAGAAAGAAACAATCATCAATATCCTTATCTACAGTCGAGGCAGAGTATATTGCAGCAACATCATGTTGTACACATGTTCTATGGATGAAAAAAACTCTAACAGATATACAGGTTGAGTATGATGATCCCATTCCAATCTATTGTGATAATACAAGCGCCATCAATATCTCAAAGAACAAGGTGATGCACTCCAAGATGAAGCACATTCCAATAAAGTATCACTTTCTAAGGGAACATGTTGCAGAGAAGAACATCATAGTTGAATATGTAGGAACAAAATAACAAGTGGCAATCATCTTTAAAAAATCGCTTCCAAGAGAAGCCTTTAAGTATCTTCGCCAGAGACTCAAAGTATTTTCTACTCCAAAATGAATGATTTTGAATGCGTATCTTATGTGTCTTAGATTTACATGAGGAATCACCATAAAGACGACAATTTAGGTTGTAAGTTCAGTTTCGGGAAGAGTTCATTCAGGGGGAGTATCCGCAAGGACAGTTCAGTTAGGGGGAGCAACCCCAGATGGAAAGATAAATTTTCAATTGATGACAAAGGGGGATATATTTATCAGATGCATGATAGAAATTCTTGGAGAGAGAGAATAGAGGCATGTAGACAGGGGGAGAATCCCAAAGAGAGTTCAGTCAGGGGATGTATCCCCAAAGGGAGATACCCTTTGTCATTGATATCAAAGGGGGAGAGATAGAAACATTGATGATGATTATAAGCATGAATTTTATCATGACTAAGTGTTGCCATCAATGTTGGTGTTGCCATCAATGCCAAAGGGGGAGATTGTCAGACAGTTGGCTTAGGTTAATGGATATTTGGTTTTCATTGATGTCAGCCATTGATGAGTGATATTGTAGATTGATGTCAACCCTTAGTGATTCATGTCAACCCTTGGAGAAAGTCCGGTAGCCAATTTCGGTAGCACAAAGGTTTGGGTAATGGAACCATGTTTGTAACCTCATTTTAATCACACTTGAGAATATTGAATATTTATAGGTAACTGAGGTAACCAAAGGATATATAAGCTGAATTTCAGAGGGAAGGTGAAGAAAAGAAGGTTGAAATTCAAGGGAGGATAAATTATTTTTATGATGATTTCTAAGGTATGTGATCTTATACACCAGGTCTATTACATTGTTACAAATCAGTATTGGATGATGAAATTTATGAGTGATTTTGGTTGAGGTACATGTTGGGTACATGGTTGAGACAAGTAGTTGATGAGTTGGCACATACATGAGGTGTATAGTTGAAGATGTTGGTACATCTTGATGAGTCATAGTGGATGAGTAGTTGATACATGATTGGTACATACTTGGTACATGGTTGGATTCACTTGTTTATGGTATAGGATGATTACAGGTTGGTGCATGGTTGATGCACTTTTTATGGTACAGGTTGATTATAGGTTGAGGTACATGTTGATGCATGGTTTAGGTTATTGGTACAGGTTTATTGGTATAGGTTTACAACAATATATCCCACAATGATAGTGTGAGATTGGTTCCCTCATTCTACTTCTACGTCAGGGCGGTTGGACGAGGCAAGGACAGGTGGTTTTAGCCACCTTCCGGTTGTAGCTGGAGAACATACGGGGTCGTATCCTCCTTCTGGTTGTAGCCAGAGAATTGGGGAGTTGGAGATTCCCTCAGGTTGTATCCTGAGAAATTAGGGGGTTAGAGCCTCCTTCAAGTTGCAGCTAGAAAAAAAAGGAAGTTGGTTCTTCCAATGAATTTAATTCTTAAAGACATATAATAAAAAACATTATGTGGTTTTCTCCTACTTTGGGTTTCCACATAAAAATAGTGGTGTACTTTTATGTGTATGATTGCTCATTTATTCATTGTTTATTTACTCTAAAACTATTGGATGATAATGCTACATTGTTATAACACTTGAATATTGTGGTTAAAAAGGATTGAATTACTCTATTACAGATTCACCCCCCCTCTCAGTAATCCAACACTTCTTTTTGGATCTTTTCTTTCTAATTGTGTTTTTGGAGTTTTGTCATCTCCTTTCTTCTTCCAAATTTTATCAGGTTTTCTCCCATACTTGAATGAATTATTTATGAATTGAATTTTTGAATTTATGTAGCTTTGAGATTTGTGCCCAAACCTATCACATTTGTAACATATCAATGTATAAAAAAAAAATGTCTGCCCATCAAAATTGCATCTCCAACATCTAATTGAGTTTTTGGATTTTCCTGTATATCCTTTCTCTAGTTTCTTGCATTCCATTCCTTTATGGCCAAAGTTATTACAAGAAAAGAAATATTCATTGAAGGTGTTTCCATTCTTGAATTTATTTTGGCTTGAAAGATCTATCTTTTGATTTTCTTCTTCATTTTACTTCTATAGCTTCCTTCCTTAACAAAGTTCACGGCTTGTAATTGGTTTGTGATTACACCTTTTCCTTTTCAGAAGGATGATACTTTCTCATGTTTGTAAATGGTGCTCGACTTGTCACTGTCTTCTTTCTTATTGCATCCAAGACTATTTTTCCTGTCAACTGATCTTTGATTGTTCCAAATGTTATCTAGGATAGTTGAGCTATTCTGGAAATTGTCAGTTTTATGTGTCTTTTCATTCATCTTTTTGAGATTGACTATTTCCAATTTCAACATGTGACATAATTCTTCCCTTTTGGATGATTGCATCCTCTAGGATTCTTCATTTTTGTTGGCCTCCTTGAGTTGAATATTTAGATTTACATTATTGTTTTCATTTATCTTCTTATGATTGATCATTTTTTGATTTTAACATGTGACATGTCTCTTTCTTTTTAGTGAACTGAATCTTCAGGGCTTCTTCCACTTCCTTAGCATGTTCAAGTTGAGCATTTAGATTGGTGACTATTTGTTCTGTCTCATCCAACAATTCTTTGCATTTAATATTTTTTTCATATGTATTAAACTCTTTCATATCTTTTGTTAGATCAATTAAAACTTTAGTTTTCAATCTTTTGATTTCTTCCTTGTTTTCTAGTTGAATCCTTTTGAGATTGATGGCTTCTAATTCCAACATGTGGCATGATTATTCCTTTTTAGTTAATTGGATCTTCTGGGCTTCTTCCTTTTTCTTAGCTTCTTCAATTTGAGTCATTAGATATGTATTAGTACTATCATTTATCTTTTTGAAGTTGATGATTTGCAATTCCAAGATGTGGCAAGAATTTTCTTTCCTATTTAATTGGATCTTCAATATTTCTTCACTTTCTTTAGTTTCCTCAAGTTGATTCTTTGGACTGTTAACCAATTCTTTTGTTTCTTTTAGTACTTCTTTTCTTTTATTGTCATGTGTCTTTAATTCTTCCATATCTTCCGTTAGATTATCAACTTCCATTTTCAATCTTTTGATCTCTTCTTCTTTGTTTTCTAGCTGAATCTTTTTCTCATGCTCTTCATGGTTAGATTGATCTAACTGTTGTAGTAGAGACATATCTTTCTTTTGAATTTTCTCCAACTCTTCAAATGTGCACATAACTGTGTATTCAATATGGTCAAGAACATCCCTAGTAACTTCAATATATAGACCATTTGTTGGTTCCATGCTAATCACTTCAAATGTAGTTATAATATCATTCTCAAAATCTAATATTTTTTCTTTGGTGAATACTGAGGTATTTATCAATTCCTTGATGTATTAGTCTTCATTGTTGATGACTAGGGTTTGCATCAATTCTTTGATGGAATTGTCCTCTTATGTGTTTTGTTCTTTATTTTGATAAGAATTCTCTTCTTCTGAGTTGTGTTCTTTATTATGAAAGGAATCCTCTTTATTTGAGTCTTTTTCCTTACTTTGATAGGATTTCTCTTCTTCTTGTGCTTTATTATGATAACAATTTTCTAGCTCGAGCCATAATTATTTAACAGATTTGTAGTGCCTCATCTTTTCTTTGACTTGGTCTAACAATCCATCTTGGATTTCTTTTAAGGCTAATGAATTGTTTCTCCTTGATTTTATTGCAATTTTGTTTTTGTTCTTTGAAGTATTTAAGTGCCAGAGATGACTTACTACCGAATCCCAAACTCCATATCCTATTAAATTTAGATATCTTTTCATATTTTCCCTCTATGAAGAATAATTTGTTCCATGAAATAAGGGAGATTCATTTGTGGAGATAACAATTTATGCACCCATTGCTTCAGAATCTACCTTCTAGTGTTTAAACTGTGTTGAAGGCACCCTCTCTGATACCAATTGTTGAAATATACACTTGACACTGAGAGGGGGGGCGGGGTGAATCAGTCTCTGAAACATTGACTAGTTTTCACAATCTCATAGATTAATTGAATTAACTGAATAAGATATATGCATCTCAATTAATAATTCATAAAAATGTATAATACAAACTGTATGAAGTAGATAAAATATTTTTCTTTTATTTATTTAACTTGAATGTGTTAGCACTAGGAGTCACCTTCTGATTGCAAGGAAGGTAAGCCCAGTACCCATCAAATGATATGTGAAAATATGAGTGTTTTTTGAAAGGTCGAATGGAAAAACGCGAAATGATAATATCCTCACTCAAAAACAGGGCTAACATGTAACAACAAATAAGGTCTTGACTAATTTCAACCAGCAGTTTGGGAGTAAATGTGGATAGAAAGAATACTTGAACGAGAGGAATATAAGAGCTACTGCAAACATCAGGTCCACAAAATCCTAAAGGAAGAAAGTTTCTTAAAACAAGATCTTTTTGAGATTGGAAACTAAGGAGCTAAATAAACACCATGACAATAAAATGATCAAACCTCCATCATATCATTACCATAGTAATCCATATGAAGCATTCAAATATGAGCATTTAGCATTAGAAGCAAATAGTCTAAAATAGGAGCTGATTGCTATTAGTCAAAAAGTCTTAAGTCCAGTACATACTAGATCACAGTCACTTTATCAAAAATATTATAGTTTCTTGGGAGCCTTGCTCTACCATCCGAACACATTAAAGTAATTCAACTATCTATTTATAACAAGAAAGGGAGGCAACAACTGGAGGTACGAGTTGGCCTCTTTTCCTTAAAAATATCATAACATTTTTGTATTCTAACAACTAAGACAACAACCTATGCTATAAAACAGGGAAGTGTTGGTGACTAAACCCAATCATGCTTCTAACTGCTTTGATCCTCTTTTGCATCTCAGCTCTTGTTTTGCAATGTGTCCCCTTTGGAGCTTGTAGTTTTCCTCTGCACGCCAACTGCTACTTCTGTTAGTTATTTCATTATTAACTTATCCAAAACTGTTGGCTTAGTCTTCCTATATCCCCAGTGTTTGCTAGCTACTCCCTTGGGTAGCAATTCTGTGTAGCACCCCCTAAAATGGAATAAGGAGAGAAGGCAATGCCTGTGGGTAGCACCCATGTGTTGCATATCTCCGGCTACATTTTTCCTCTATTGCAAAATTGAGTAGCGCCTGTGTGTAAACTTGCTCTCTATAAGATATTGCACAATGCCTGTGGGTAGCGCCTGTATGACAATTCTGCATTCTGTAAAATATTACGCAGTGCCTTTACGCAATGCCACTTATGTTGTGTCTGCATAAGGGTTTGGGTAGCTATGCCAAAAATGCACCGTCTTTGACTCCTGAACATGTGTAGATTTGTTTGTGTCCTTCCATGATGACAAATCAATATACTTAGGTGCTTTTACCACTGAGTGAAGCTAGCACCTAGCAAAAATTCTAAAATTCATATAGCTAAACACATAGAAGCCTGTATAGGTGGAAAAAATTAGTATGTGCATATCAGTTAACCTTCCCAAGAAGGAACAACTCACAAAAATGGGGTTTACCACTACTAGCTACTTTTTCATTTTAATGCTTAGCCTCACACTCTTTCTGGTGGAAAGAGTGTCTCCAACTAACTCAGTAGACTTCTTCTTCTTAGCACTAGCAGGCTTCTTCAGTATAGTTGTGCTCTCCTTAGGTACTGGCTTGTCATATTTAATGGCAGCCTCAACCAACACCTGTAAATTCTTTTGGGTTACTTCATCTTGGAAATGCTTCAGATCTACCTTTAGCTTCCTATTCTGAGCCTGGAAACCCCTGTTCTATCTGTAAAGATTCTTCAGTTGTTTACGAAGAGGCAGAGCCTTTCTTACTGTGAACCTTGCCAAGTCTAGGGTACGGTTGTAGCCAATCATGAGCTCAATAATTTGAGCCAAGTGGACCTTGTCTTCTGCTTTGAGACGAGCTATTTCTCTCCTTGCATCCCTAAGCTTCTTAATAAGTCTTTGTAGGTCTGGCTGCCAAGGGGGTTGGGGACATGTGCAGTCTCAACAGGCTTCTTCTCATCATTTTCTTCCATTTGTACAGGATTTTCCTTGCATGTTTCATCAATCTTCTCAAAACCTTTTCCTTTATGTTTCTTCTCTTGCACAACAGCCTGTTCTTTATTCTTCATAGGTTTTTTACAATCCTTCATAGGTATTTCATCTTCCCTCTCCAAAGGTCTTTTGGTACCTTTACCCTTGATTTTCTGTACAAGGGTTTCTTGTAAAGGATGTCCTTTGAAATCCCCCTTAGGAATTGATGACCTAGTGAAAGGTCTTTTACCTTTGATTTCAACTGCTGGAGGAGGAGAGGGAAAGAGAAGCTTCTTCCCTTTTTTTGAAGTCACCTTGGTAGAATATGGAACTTCTTCTAACCCTGGTGGAGGTGGTGGTGAGAAATCTCTATGTGGGGAAGGACAAAATTCCTCCTCAACTTCCCTGACCTGCTTATTGATCTCTGAAACAAGGGCTCTACCCTTTCTCTTCTTGCTGATCCCTGTTTTAGTACTAGTAGGTGATGAAGAGAATGTAATATGTGATTGGGGAGTAGGTGTTGGGTCTAGCTTGAAGTGAGAAGAGACCAAAAAATTATCCCAGGAGATCTCTTTCTTTCCCAACTCTTCAGATACAAGCATCCTGATAAGTCCAGAGTGGAAAAGACTGGAGTCCACATCCTTGGATTTGTCTTGCACCCTATCTTCCATTTTACCTATACTTCTCAGAAGGTAATAAGGAATATTCATCTGAACCTTACGAGTAAAATGCAACAACAACCTTATGTGGTAATGATACAGGGTGTTAAATCTCCCTTCACAACTAAAATATCTCTGTATGATTTTCAAAAATCTGTCAAACTAGTCAATCAACTGATTCCTTGGCACACTCTTAGATAAATCGTTGGCTTGGTATTCAGGATTGAAAATATCTTTAACGAAAGGTGAACTCAATACCATGGCCTTGAACCAATTCTCTCCTGAAATGGGAATCCCTGTTGCAGCTGAGATGGAGGCTTCAGTCACCTCAAATTCAAAATCTCCAACTCTGGTTTTCTTGCCATCAAAATTTAGTGTAAATTGTTTTGCTACTTTTGAATGGCCTCTCTGCATGTTATGGCAGAAAGAGAGGCATCCTACTCTTCAAAACATTTCCCTTGCCATGGGTTTTGTGTCAAAAAGGTGCATGTCCACAGGTTCTATTCGAACTATCTTGCCACCTTTGTGTGCTTTATTTGACTGAGGGGCCTCCATGACTTAGAGAGAGGGTTCTTAAGAGGCTGTAAGGGATGCTATTGACTAGAAAACTTAAATTTAAGTCTCAAATGCACAAGGATGGCCCTCCAAATTAACAGTTCTTAGAAAATGAACTTGGCTATGAGAAATGGACTTTCAGGCTTATACAGGTTTTCAGAGTGTAGACTATGAGGAAGTAATTCCGAAATCACTCTTCGTACAGGATGAAAAGAATCAAAGGATAATTAGATAGGTTTGAGTAGCGCCTCTGCATAGCGTAACACATGCACAAAGGATAGGCTATTTCAGGCCTGTGACTTTCAAAGGCTATGACTAACCATAATAATCAGACTATGAATACGAGCGAAGATGTTTACAGGAATGAAAATATGGCTCCCATACTACCCTGCAAGCTTAGCAAACTGAAACCCGAGCAAAAATCTCCTATGAAAATTAATATGCGAAGGAGGTTGCAGAGGATACCTGTGAAGTCGACAATTGTTGAGCTCCTCAACCCGAACTTAGGATGAGATTGAGGAAACTTCGGCCCTGAAATATCTCACAACATCGGATTTAGTGGGCATACGATCGTCTGATCTGAACCGAAAAACTTACGCAATGCATCACTGCTAAACTTTTCAAATTTAGAAACTGTTACCAAGGATCATAAATGAAATATCTTTTGAAATCATTTCAACTAACTTTAGGCACTGAAAACAAGGGTTAAAGTATCATTCATGGAAATGAAGACTTGGAGTGGGTGCATGATAATCGTGACAGGCGCTATGGAAATGCCTACTGAGTGGGCAACATTCTCCAAATCAAGAAATGATTGGACACGTGAGTGGGGATGATGAGGTATGCATGCGAGGTCATGAGTGATGAGAGAGGTGTGTCACATCAGCTTGGTCATGGGAGGTATCAACCTAGGGATGAATCACAAGAGGGGACATAAAGAATAGACCATGAGCTCATAAGAGTTTAAGGACCAAAAATTGAATTGTGGATCAACACATGACCTATGACTCAAAGGTTTAGTCATCCTAAGGGGTCCTATCATAAATACAATTTAATGGATGAGAAATTTATTTCAAAGAGAAAATAAGAATCTAAGGCCTTTTTTTAATTTTTCTTTTTAACAAAAATAAACTAAGAGATCTAAGGTGACTTAGTGTGATAACAGAATGAATACAAATAAAATCAATCTTTAATATCTTCAACTTGAACTGAATATGAGAGATCCAACTCTCTGATACAATACCCAACTTGTAGTTCTTAGATCCAACTGAGAAATGAGGAATCCCACCCTCATAACAAGACCGAGCTTGTTGATCTCAGATCCAACTGAGATGTGAGGAATCCAATCCTCATAACAAGAATCAACTTGTAAATAGGCACCATCCTGATAGAATGAAATTCCATTCAATGCATTATATATACATATATATTTAATCCACCAAGACACACTCTTCTCACCATTATTTCTTGTTTATATAGTCTTCCAATCAGTGTAAATTTGAACCATTGAGTCTTGATATTGAACCATTGTACCTTTTCATTTAAATGATAATATTTAAACTTTAAATAATATCATTTTTACTTTTTAATCTTTATTCACAATGCTCATGATTTAACTATCTTTTAATCATGAATTTGTATCGATTCATTTGTCCTCATGAGTTGATCAGAGATATGGATTGACTCATTATATCGTTCCCATGCTTATGTTGTGTCCTCAATTCACCAATAGATCATATTCGAGCTTTTACCAATTATTTGTATTGTTATGGTGTCAATTATCTATCGAATTACTCTACCAACCTTGAGATTTTTACATAAATGAAATCTATATGAGACAATTCCTTCAAACAATTTTCTCTTATTCAAATTGACTCTTTAGGATCCTCTGATCCTAATCTATCTCTCCACAGGATTGTATATGTGTTGAACCTGCACAAAATAGATCTAGCTAGAAAATACTACACACATTTGCAGAGAGAAATTGAGAAAGAAGAAGCAAGATAGAAAGAATGGAAGAATTCTCATTAACCGTATTCCACACTCAAAGAGTGAATAATTTACAATATATATAGGATAAACAAGTAACTAATGAGCCATAGTGGTGGTCTATATTGATCTGGACACACATCAGTAGTTACAAGAGTAAACTGCAACCTAGTCTAGTCTCTCATGTAGTTACGGGAGTGAACTGCCACCTAGTTGAGTTAACTAGTCAACTAGTCTTCAGTTAACTGACTGAACAAACAATAGTGAGTTCGTGATGATCCCAATGTTGCATGGTGACAAAACCAATGTAACATCTAAACTCAACTCAACTAGTCAAACTGAAGTGTCAACTGAAAGAGAATATTCTCCAGGTGGAATATTCTCCCCTAAAATATAGGAGACCGGATAATGACTAATTATGACTAATAAACAAGGAATAACCTTAGGAAAAATAAATCTTAGGCATGTGTGAAGTAACTCCAACACCCCCCCTGAACATCACTATGATGAAAATAAAGAATGGGTCCCGGCTACGAGGCCATGTTAGGTACCCAAATACAAAAGATACACTGAACTAAACGAGGAAAGAGGGAAAACCTCATGGGAACAAAATCCCCCCTCAAATTACAATGCATAAAATAAAAAATGATAAGGAACAAAAGGCATTTGCTAAGCGACCATGTCCTTCACTCCAAGAAGACCTCGCAACTGTGTAAGTTTGTGCTCTTTGAAGATTTTGTTGAAGATGCAGATGTCTGCACGGATCTGATGAAGTATATGCATTGTTGATATTTCCATAGATATCCACTTTATCTTCTTGTAATGAATAATATCCAAATAAATTTTGGATGAAATTTTGAAAACCGTGCGGTCGTTTCCGAAAAAACGCTGAAATTTTGTTGATTTTGAAACGATCATAACTTCACTTTCTGGACTCCATTTCGGACGATTTTTTTTTTGAAATCGGATATTTTCCCGAGACGAATTAAAATATTCAATTTTTTTCTGCAAATTATGCTTATAAAATATCATAATGGAGTCTGATGTTCACGACTCCCTTTTCTTCTCCTAAGATGCATGCATGGTGCATGCAAAAGTGTCTACATGTGACTCCTGAGATGAATGACATATATCTTCCACATGAATTTCAGAAAAAAATTCTGAAATGGAGTAGACATCATATTCAATTAATGGAATACAAATTTCTGCAAAAACTTTAATAGAAGACTCTTCATAATAAGAGGCTTGATCTTCTGATAGTTTCTCTTCTGGCTCTATCTGTTCGACCTCCTGCATGAAATCTTCACAATATTATTTAGTAACAAATAGAACCTCCAATCTGGTCCATAATTCATTTGGAGTCATCCTTGTGATTCTTCATATACTTGATGGAAAAGTTCGGGAGAAACAGACATGTCGATACTTCCTATGGCCATATCTTGTCTATTGAGAAAGTCATTTTTATCATCAACAAAATCAGGCTCTATTTCCATTGCCATGGTTATTTGGTACAAGCCTCTGAATCTAAGATGAAGCATAATTTTTGGCTTCCATTCCAAATAGTTATGAGGCGTGAGAGGTATTTCTGGCGAATAATCCATCTTTTTGTTGTCTTCAATCTTTTGTACCTGCAAAAAATGATTTGGTGTAGATTTTTCTTAGCAGTCCATCGGATCTGATACCATGTAAATGTGTTGAACCTGAACATAATAGATCTAGCTAGAAAATACTACACACATTTGCAGAGAGAAATTGAGAAAGAAGAAGCAAGATAGAAAGAATGGAAGAATTCTCATTAACCGTATTCCACACTCAAAGAGTGAATAATTTACAATATATATAGGATAAATGAGTAACTAATGAGCCATATTCATGGTCTATATTGATCTGGACACACACCAACAGTTAAAAGAGTAAACTGCCACCTAGTCTAGTCTCTCATGCAGTTACGAGAGTGAACTGCCACCTAGTTGAGTTAACTAGTCAACTAGTCTTCAGTTAACTGACTGAACAAAGAGTATTGAGTTGGTGGTGATACCAATGTTTCATGGTGACAAAACCAATGCAACATCTAAACTCAACTCAACTAGTCAAACTGAAGTGTCAATTGAAAGAGAATATTCTCCAAGTGGAATATTCTCCCCTAAAATAT
>JZKD02S1085670.1:754677-768274 GCA_000966675.3 Picea glauca | reverse complement strand
TTTAGAATGTTCACACCTTTAGTGATTTCAATTTTCTTGAAGTCGGTACTCCTAGAGTGATGTGGTATGTGACATCACCTGTGATGATGTGGACTCTCAGTATGGGTGCCACGTGGCATGTTGATTTGTGGCCTTCACAGACTTTACGGGTCATATGATTTTGATACTTGTCACCATCTAATTGGGCCATGTGTCCTTACTGATGTGGGTAGAAATATGGTGACATACTAACATGTGTTCCATGTGTCCTTGTGACATGGACCCTGCTAACATGGTCCTCATGACTTGGGACTTTCGAGATTCTAAGGTCCAGGTAATTGTTGCTCCAATTTTCACCAAAGTTGGTCACACTGAAGTGGTCAGCATGGAAGTGCTTACGCTATCATTCCACTTGGATTTCATCCAATGTCTGTGATCAATTCTAGATCAATGGTCCAGATTCATTTAGGCCTTCATGACTTCGGGGTATTCATTTTTTTGCACTTCCCAATTCAACCGGAGTGAGATTCCACGAATAATAAACCTCGAGTAACTTGACTTCATATAACGGTCCTTCTTTAACCCGAAAATATTAACACAATCCAACGATTGTCGAGAATTAGGCTATTCGGGATCTCGAGCCTTTGGCCTTTCTTATACTATCCTTCCACTTTACTCAATCCAACGATTGAGATATTTCCCAAAGTATTCCTTAGATCATATGACTGGCATTTCTTCATTAATTCTGGCTTCAGGGATTCTGGTTTAGTTTGAACTCCTTTTCACTGAAGTGGTCAGCGTCGAGGTTGACCAGTTCTACTCAGCTTTAATACAACGACTGAGATCTTTCCCAATGCTATCTGACAATTGTTATTTAATCAGGGACTTCGTGCATTTGCCTTTATTATCCTATCCTTCTATTTTATTTTGATCGGATCGTCAATATAACTCCCAAAATTTTTCTTAGATTGGACGACTCATGTCCACTTCGAGACTTCGTCTTTGGCTAAAATATCTTTTCCTTCGGGTAATTTTATAGGAAGTAGTCAACACTGAATTTGACCATTGTTCCTCCTACACGATCTGATGGTTTAAGTCACTCCTAAATCTTGAATCAGACGACCACAATTATCTCCTTATTTACGCAGGTTTCCTCTATGATCCAATGGTCATATTTACATCTAAATTCTAGATGAACGATTCCAGTTTCTTGATTTTTATAAAGGTTTCCACCTGTAAAAGTTCTCTTTCTAAAATATGATCTCCTACGCGAATTCAAAAGAACTATCTCTTCGTAGATTTGGAAAATGTAACTGTAACAAAAATCATTGATTCTTGACAGTGATCGAAGATTACATCGATGACATTTACCAGACAATTTTTCTCTTGAACTTTAACCTTGCTTCTATGTTGCATTCTCTTTCCATCAATGACCCTTCATTACACATGGACAAACCTTATTGGCCATCCTGACACTAATTCCAAATGTATAAATTTTTTCATGACTGATTCATGTTGCCATCAATGAAAAAACATAACCAACAATGCAAACATTGTTGATGCACTTGTGTTATGATAATGGTGGGTTGTGTAGAATTGTTTATGTATCAACCAAATCTATGTGGATTAAGGAGTTGGAAGTGTACCTACAACATGAGGACATATTAAACATTAGCATGCTTGGCTCCTTGTACTATTTTTCATTGGACCCAAATTGTAGGACACTACTGTTGTTGTGATTGCGATCATCAGCTAAAGGTGGTAGTAAGTGTTGGACAACTGAGAGGGGGGGGGGGTGAATCAGTTGTTACCATGATTAAACAATTATGCTTATTTTAAACTCTTTTCAAAGCACTCAATGAAAATCACAATAATGTAGGGAAATAAGCAATAGAACATTCAACATCAGTCACACATATGAGATACCTTGAGACAGATATTTCCTGAGGAAACCCATAAAGGGTAAAAACCTCTTCTTCTTTATATGATAAGTAATCCTTACATTCTTTACATTATCATACATATGAGCACCAACTCATAATGAGGCTACAACCTCTGTTTTGCAACCTACTACTTGCTTAGAGAACCAACTCTCTGGTTTCTCTAGAACCAACTAGAAGGAAGCACCAAGTCCCTGGTTTCTCTAGCACCAACTAGAAGGAAGCACCAAGTCCCTGGTTTCTCTAGCACCAACTAGAAGGAAGCACCAACTCCTCAAGTGTTCCAACACCAATTGGATGGAATCACCAACTTCCAGTCATACAGGAACCAACCTGCATAAAAGAGAACAACAGTTCTCCCTTGCACCATCCTGCCACCCTGGTTTCTCTGGCTGCAACCAGATGGAAGCTACAACTCTCTACATTCAAGCACCCACTTGAACCTTTGAGGAAAACCATCCTCCCTAGCACCTCCCTACCACCCTGAAATATAAATCTTTGCTAATAACACTCATTACAGTGATATAAAGTTCTTCAAAAAATTACCAGTCTCATCACTGATCTGCTACACTGCGCTGCTCTGTCTGCATCAATGTCTTCTGCACACTCCTCTTACGCTTTATGTTCTTCTGCCATTTCTGCTCTGTGTGCCATGTCCATTCAATGTACCACACCTCTTCAGTTCATTTCTGCTACTGCACTCTGCGTCCTTCTTCACACGTCAATCACACTCAACAACAACAACCCTCATCTCTTCTTCATTCAACATACTTATAGTCTTTGTTCTCCTTGTGCATGCAATATGCGTCATGCTTCTGCATGCTCTCACCACGCCAATGTCCTCCAACTCAGGGTGTTCATACCTCTCCACCATCCCACCACATCTCTCTTTTCTACATCATCTCCTCATGTCAAGTGCTCTGCTTTATCATCATTGCAATCCATGCATTCATCATCACTAGGTGTTATGCTGAGATTCCTTGGTTTCTCTGGCAGTTGAGACTCTTTGTCTTCTTTATCATATTCGAGCTCATCCTTTAGAAGAGATCATCAATCATTTCTAGAAGTTACACTGTGAAGTGCAACAGTAGCCCTCCGATCATATTCAAAATCACCTGCACCGTTGGATGGAATCCGTAGGGTCTTGCGTTTATTTCGTCGTTTCGTATTTCATCATTTCGTGATTACTATGGTTAAGGTTTCTTTATGCTTCACGTACTGATCCCCGAAACTCCGAAATGGAGCTTGGCTACACTAGCTCTTTCCTCCATCTTCCGCCGATGTGACCAATGGCTGTGACCACAACCTACACCAAAAGGTGTTTTTGCATTTCGACAATTCTTGTTCCGAGGCATCTCGAATCTCCAAGTCGCAATCTTCGAAACTCCGAAATGGAGCTTGCCTCTTCAAGATTTTCTCTACATCTCTTCGAACATGTGACCACCATCAATGACTGAGCGCTTATCCATAAAGCGCTTTCACGATTTCACAATTCATCATTTCGACATCCTTGATGTGAATATTTCTTTACGCTCCATGTCCCGATCCCCAAAACTCCGAAATGGAGCTTTCCGCTTCGAGCTCTCTTCTACAGTTTTCGACGATGTGACCACCGGAATATGACCACTCTCCAATCACATAAGTGCTTCAATCTCCAGATCAACGGTCCTCGATCCATGGTTATCGGATGACTATCCTCTGCCCTGGGACTTCAACCTTCGGGACTTTGGGGGAGTGATGGAGTTAAAACTCCCGAAGAAAAAACTCCTGGAGTGAGGTCAGTCTTGCATCACTCGATGACGTGTCATGACCCAAGTGGCTGTCATGTGTCACTTAGAATTGTGATTTCCAGTGGCCTGAAATGCCAAATCAACTTGACACTTGTCGTTTTTTTATCATTTCACGTGTCATATTCTTCCACCTGTCCTTTCTGACATGGTTTGCCACATTCACCTCTTGGATCTGTCGGTCTAGATCACTTCGTGATTTTGCATATCGCGATTTCAACATTCTTGATGTGACTGTTCTCGACACTTCCAAGTCCCGGTCTGCGAAACTCCGAAATGGAGTTAGATCAGCTTTTCGCACTTCGCAACTTTGGGACTCCTGTGATGAGTAGTCTCGACACTTGACTCCTCCATCTCCCGGTATCCGAAACTACGAAATGGAGTCAGATCAACGGTCCAGATCAAACTTCGATCTGACGACTAAGGTTATTTCACGATTTTTCATATCGCGAGTTTGAGAACTTAGGGAACCCCGATCCTTTGACTTTCCAGTCAGAGAAAGGATGATCTTTCGAAACGTATCCTTCTTGGATCGATGGTCCAGTTTTGTCCTCGATCCAATGGTTGATATTATATCATGGTTTATCATATCGCAATTTCGCATTTTGCGACTTTGGGACTCCTGTAGTAAGAGTTCTTGACATCCCCAATTCTCGGTATCCAAAATCCCGGTATCTGAAACTGTCTCCTGCTTTCAGGATTTCGGCATTTTTCATTTCGCGATTCCGGGACTCCTGTGGTGAAGTGTTTTGACACTTCAAATCTCGGTATCTAGAACTGTCTCCTGATTTCAGGATGTCGGTGTTTCTCATTTGGCGATTCCGGGACTTGTCGTGAGTGTCCTTGACACCTCCACCTCCCGTTATTCGAAACTCCTCAATGGAATCGGATCAATTTATCCATGATATTCCTTGCGTGCCTGTAAACCATGAAATGATCAAGAACACTCTTGCACTCTGCGTGCACCTCTGCACTTATCCTCCTAATGTTACGTTGTCCCTGTTTTTCCATCGCTTCATACTCTGATCTTGCCATCAATGAAAAGCACACCTGCCTGTAAACATGCCAACAATCTCCCCCTTTGGCATTGATGGCAAACCTGAATGATTGCGCTAATATGTTTGGACCTCCAACTGTAGCATCTGGTCCAGACCACTCCTTTTCTCCCCCTTTGACATCAATTTCAAAGAAAACATGATCCCCCTGAGCTGTTGTAGTATTTTTAGGAGGTATCATATGTTCAATCCATACAAATATCCCCCTAACAGGATGAACTCTCTTAGGTGTGAGACGGGATGACACCCAGCTTCTGTCGAAGATATTCAAATGGTGTCTTGGCTAGGGGTTTAGTAAAGATGTCTGCAATTTGTTCTGTGGTTAGAATGTAATGGACTTGAACAACCTAATTGGTGACCTGTTCTCTCAGAAAATGGTATTTTATGGGAATATGCTTTGTCTTGGACTGGAATATGGGATTCTTAGAAACACTGATGGCACTAGTGTTATCACAATGAATTGGGATCGGTGCAGCGTATTTTACCTCCAAGTCTACAAGTGTTTGAATCATCCATAATACCTGAGTGCAACAGGTAGCAGTAGCAATGTACTCTGCCTCTGTAGTTGATAAAGAAATGGAACCTTGCTTTTTACTCAACCATGCTACTAGAGAATCTCCTAAGAAGAACGCACCTCCACTCGTGCTTTTCCTTTCATCCACGCAATTAGCCCAATCAACATCTGAGTAGACTGATAATTGAAAATTTTGATTCTTAGGATACCATAGGCCATAGTTTATTGTTTCTTTCAAATATCTGAATATCCTTTTGACAGCTAGCAAATGACTCTGTTTAGGTGTAGACTGATATCTTCCTACCATCCCAACAGCGTGCATTATGTCTGGGCGAGATGCTATGATGTACAACAGACTTCCTATCATTGACCTATATGAACTTTGATCAACATCAGGTGAGTCAACATCCTTGCTTAATTTGCATCTAGTAACCATAGGTGTGCCCACAGGTTTAGAATATTCCATTTGAAACCTTTTCAACATTTCTCTTAGATATTTTTCTTGAGAAATGAACATCCCTTCAGACCTCTGAGTAATTTGCAGACTAAGAAAAAATGATAGTTCACCTATCATAGACATTTCAAACTCAGACTCCATGGTAGAAGCAAATAATTGTACCAATGAATCCTTATTACATCCGAAGATGATGTCATCTACATAGACCAACACGATGAGCAAATCATTATCCTTTGTTTTGATATATAGATTGTTGTCAATTGTTCCTCTCTTGAACCCTTTATATTTGAGATACGTATCTAGTCTTTGATACCAAGCACGAGGGGCTTGTTTTAACCCATATAAAGATTTCTTAAGCTTGTATACTAAGTCAGGGTTATCAGACAGTTCGAAACCCTCTGGTTGTTCCATATAGACTTATTCACTTAAATCTCCATTTAGAAAAGATGACTTGACATCCATTTGATAGACTTTAAACCTTTTATGACAAGCATAGGAAAGAAATATTCTTATAGTTTCTAATCTTTCTACGGGTGCAAATGTTTCATCAAAATTCAGTCCTTCTATTTGTGCATACCCTTTTCAAATCAATATTGCTTTGTTCTTGACAATTTGTCCCTTCTCATTCAACTTATTCTTAAAGATCCATTTCGAGCTAATGATATTTTTACCTTCAGGTCTATGAACCATCTCCACGTATTATTTTTCTCAATGTGATCAAGTTCATCATTCATTGCTTTAACCCAATGGTTATCTTTGGTATCTTCATTAAAATTCTTGGGTTCCAGCATGGATATGAAATCTATATGTGATTGTTCAGTGTGTTTGATTATCTTTCTCCTGGTTTGTACACCTTTGTCTTTTTCACCAATTATCTGACTTGCAAGATGATTCTTTTGAGTGATTCTGGAGGAGGAATTTGAAGTTGTATGCAAATTTGAGTCTGTCTGAGTATCTGTGTCTTCATCTGATTCAGAGTCTTCATTTTCTGATTCTTTGACCTATTCATCTTCATCTTTAGTTGTGTCCTTTGTAGAAGACTCATTATTGTACACTTATCTTGCTAGGATTCCTTCATCAACTTTTACGTCAATACAATCAATCATTTTATGCAGCCTCTTATTATAGAATCTGTATCCTTTGTTGTTTGTAGCATACCCTAAGAAGATACCCTCATCATCCCTATCATCATATTTTCCAAGGTTCTCATCATTATTCTTTATGTAACATTTACTCCCAAAGACTTTGAAGTGTTTGATTGAAGCAGGTCTCCCACACCACAATTCATAAGGTGTCTTGTCACTTTGTGGTATGAGGTGGGATTTGTTAAGAACATGGAATACTGTGTGTATTGCTTCTACCCAGTAGGTTTGACCAATGTTCTTCTCATTCATCATTGACCTGGCAATTTTTTGCACTATTCTGTTTTGTCTCTCAACTACTCCATTTTGTTGTGGAGTTCTTGGGATTGTGCATTCTCTCTTGATCCCATGCTTATCACATAATTCCTTGAAATCACTTGACATTAAATATCCTCCTCTATCTGATCTTACTGCCTTTAACCTCTTCCCTATTTGAGTCTCAGTTAAAGCCTTAAATATTTTAAACTTCTCAAATGCTTCAGCTTTTTCCTTGAGAAAGGCAACCCAAGTAAGTTTGGAGTAATCATCAATAATCGGCATGAAGTAGTTTTCTTTCCCTGTGCCTTCCTATATTGATATTCCACATAAATCCATATGAACTAGTTGGAGTGGTTTCTTTATTGAAGTAGAGCTCTTGGACTTAAACTGTGTCCTGGTTATCTTTCCTACCTGACAGGGTTTACACATAGAATCTTGGGGCTTTGATATTCTCAGAAGAACTTTTACTGCCTCAAGATTTTTGAGCTTGATTAAGTGGTCAAAGTTTAGATGTCCAAGTCTCCTACTCCATAACCAACTTTCATCATACTTTCTTAAGTGGCATTCTTCTTTTTCCTCTTTTAACACATAGACATTGTTTTTTGTTCTTATCCCTTTCGCAACTAGCTGTCCTGAATTCACAGATTTTATTCTACAGTCTTTAGAGGTAAAATGACTTCACATCCTCAGTCACAAACTTGAATAACACTAAGCAGATTATGTTTCAGACCTTCTACTAACAACACATCTTGAGCTTTCCCTTTTCCATTACTCAACCTTACCATTCCTTTACCTTTAATTTTTCCTGGTGCATCATTTCCAAAAGTTACATTCCCTGATTTGCTTTCACTTAGAGTTAGAAAATTACTTTTGTCTCCAGTCATATGTTTGGAACATACATTGTCAATATACTAGGGATTCTTTTGTCTTTGGGATGATAACACTAGTCCACACTTGTCATCTGCTTTCTTCTTCCAAACCTTGACATTTTCAGCAATGGGGATCAAATCTGGCTTGTAATTATTTAAGCGACAATATGTAGCTTTATGTCCATAGTTATGACAGATGTAGCATTCAATCTAATTGTTCAATAGGTCAAAGTTATTGTTGCAACGTTGTCTACTCATTGACTGTTTATTATTTATTGACCTCCTTAATTGCATGTCTCTAGACTTAATTTGGCAATTTGCAATCTGTAATGGTTTGTTACTTAGTTGTATCATTCTTTGTTGTGCCAGATATTTATTCCTTTGAAATCTTAATTGCTCATTTCTAAGTTTTAAGGAACAATTTATAGCTTTGTGACCAGAGTTAGAACAGTAGAAACAATATCCATAGAAGAATGCTTTGTACCTAGAAAATTGTTGTCTTCTTGGAGCAAATCAATTTCTTCCATGCTGATGATGTCTTTGAGCCGGGAGTGCTTTATTTCTTTGTTCTATAGATTCAGTCCTGGCACCTTTTTCTTTACTCGTCCTGGGCGGTTGATTGTCTTCTTTCGTTTCTGCAGGTTTGTTGTTATCATTGGTTGTAGATTTGACAAACTTGATGGGTTCTTCATTTCTTGGCTTACCACTAGTTGATCCCTCTTCATAACCCAAACCAGTTATTAGCTTTGGATTCCTTTGCTGATTTAGAATGGTGGCTAATCCTTCTGAGGCTTTGATACTTGATAGATTCTGATTGTACAAGGCTTGAAACTTCTCCATCTCTTTCCTAGTTTTCACTACTTCTTATTCTAAGGCTTCACATCTTGTCTTCTTTTCTGATAACTGTCGTTTCATAATGTCTTCAATTTTCTTTGCCTCTTCTAATTCCACTTTTAGTAGGACAAGGTATTCATCAGGTTCTTTACTATATTTCTCGAACTGTATTAACAATTATTTTTTCTTTCTGTTCTTAATTCTAAGTCTGTCAATCTCTTCCAGTGCACTGATCAGTTCTCCTTCCATATCAACCACATCTTCTTCTTCATTAGCCTCACTTCCTATGCTTTTATTATCATAATCCTCTTTGGCCATAAGTATGAAGTCATTTAGTTTATCTTCAATAGATGAGTCACTGTCTTCATCATCTGAAGGATCATCATCATTGTTTACACAAAGACTTTTCTTCTTAAAATTATTATCTTTAAAGAAATTTATGTGTTTGTGCTTCTCCTTATCATCGCATGTCTGATCCTTTCTTTTGTGAGGAAATTTATTTGCAAAATGACCTATCTTACCACAGTTGAAACATTTGAAAGGCATTTTACCTTTGTATTTTCCTGATCCCTTCTTCAGACTCTTCACAAATTTTGCTTCAATTTCATCAGGCTCAGAATCCTCATTCTTGTCTGCCTTAAATGATGCTTCTCTGGAGGTGGGTTTATCTTTAACTATTCTCATTTCATATGCAGTAAATGTTCTTAGAAGTTTATCAAACTCCAAGGTTTTTAAATCATTAAGTTCTTCTATAGAAGAGACCTTCGGGTTGAACCTATCTGGGAGAGATCTCAAAATTTTATGAACTAAAGAAGGTTCCTCATTTTTTTCACCAAGTGCTTTCATTGCATTTACCATTTCTTCAACTCTCAGAAAGTATTTTCCAATAATTTCATCTTCTTTCATCTTCATCTATTCAAACTGTACTCTATAGGTTTGAAGCTTGGCATCCTTTACCTTCTCATTACCTTCATAATTGCTAATGAGTTTGTCCCACATTTCTTTGGCAGTTCCTAGGTGCATAACTTTTATGAATTCTGCTTCTGCAACCCACTCAAGATAGCATTCATAGCCTTAGCGTTGATGCTAAATTCTAGCTTGTCATCCTTATTAGCTAGTACAACTGGCTTTGCGTAACCAGTATCTACCACATCCCAGACATCTGCACCTAAAGCCATTATGTAGGTTCTCATTCTAACTTTCCAGAAGGCAAAGTTTGTTCCATTGAACATAGGGGCCTTATTGGTTGAATTTCCTTCATGGCTTGACATGTTTAAGCTCTAGGATCTACCCTTAGATAAAAGGTGTCGGCTCTAATACCAATTGTTGGACAACTAAGAGGGGGGGGTGAATCAGTTGTTACTGTGCTTCAACAATTATGCTTATTTTAAACTCTTTTCAAAGCACTCAATGACAATCACAATAATGCAGGGAAATAAGCAATAGAACATTCAACATCAGTCACACATATGAGATACTTTCAGATAGATATTTCCTGAGGAAACCCATAAAGGGTAAAAACCTCTTATTCTTTATATGCTAAATAATCTTTACATTCTTTACATTATCATACATATGAGCACCAACTCATAATGAGGCTACAACCTCTATTTTGCAACCTGCTACTTGTTGAGAGCACCAACTCTCTAGTTTCTCTAGCACCAACTAGAAGGAAGCACCAACTCCCTGGTTTCTCTAGCACCAACTAGAAGGAAGCACCAACTCCCCAAGTGTTCCAGCACCAACTGGATGGAAGCACCAACTTCCAGTCATACATGCACCAACCTGCATAACAGAGAATAACAGTTCTCCCTTGCACCACCCTGCCACCCTGGTTTCTTTGGTTGCAACCAGATGGAAGCTACAACTCCCTGCGTTCAAGAACCCACTTGAACCTATGAGGACAACCGTCCTCCCTAGCACCTCCCTACCACCCTGAAATATAAATCTTTTCTAATAACACTCATTACAGTGATATAAATTTCTTCAAAAACTTACCAGTCTCATCACTGATCTACTACATTGCGCTGCTCTGTCTACATCAATGTATTTTGCACACTCCTCTTACGCTTTATGTTCTTTTTCCATTTCCTCTCTGTGTGCCATGTCCATTCAATGCACCACACCTCTTCAGTGAATTTCTGATGCTGCACTTTGCCTCCTTCTTCACACGTCAATCACACTCAACAACAACAACCCTCATCTCTTCTTTGTTAAGCATACTTATAGTATTTGTTCTCCTTGTGCATGCAAGATGCACCATGCTTCTACATGCTCTCACCATGCCAATGTCCTACACCTCGGGGTGTTCAATCCTCTCCACCATCCCACCACATCTCTCTGTTCTACATAATCTCCTCATGTCGAGTGCTCTGCCTGATCATCATTGCAATCCTTCATCTTCTCTGGCGGTTCCACCCATGCGTCCATCATCATTGGGTGTTATGCTGAGATTCCTTAGCCTCTATGGCAATTGAGACTCTTCATATTCTTCATCATAGTCGATCTCATCCTCTGGCAGAGACCATCATTCATTTCTAGTAGTTACACTCTGAAGTGAAATAGTAGCCCTCTGATCATATTCAAAATCACCTGCACCGTTGGATGGAATCCGTAGGGTCTTGCATTTATTTCTTCGTTTAGTATTACGACATTTCATGATTACTATGGTTAAGGTTTCTTTACGCTTCACGTACCGATCCCCGAAACTACGAAATGGAGCTTGGTTGCACTAGCTCCTTCCTCCATCTTTCGCCGATGTGACCAATGGTTGTGACCACAGCCAACACTAAAAGGTGTTTTCGCATTTCGACGATTTTTATTGCGAGGCATATCGACTCTCCAAGTCGCGGTCCTCAAAACTCCGAAATGGAGCTTTCCACTTCAATATTTTCTCTACAGCTCTTTGACGATGTGAACACCATCGGTGACCGAGCGCTTATCCATAAAGCACTTTCACAATTCAACATTTCGGCATCCTTGATGTGAAGATTTCTTTACGCTCCATGTTCCGATCCTCGAAACTATGAAATGGAGCTTGCCACTTCAAGCTCTCTTCTACAGTTATTCAATGATGTGACCACCAGAATATGACCACTCTCCAATCACACAAGTGCTTCGATCTCCAGATCAATGGTCCTTGATCCGTTGTGATCGGATGACTATCCTCTGCCCCAAGACTTCAACCTTCGGGACTTTGGGGGAGTGATGGAGTTAAAACTCCCGAAGAAAAAAATCCTCGAGTGAGGTCGGTCTTGCGTCACTCGATGACGTGTCGTGACCCGAGTGGCTGTCACGTGTCACTTAGAATTGTGATTTCCAGTGGCCTAAAATGCCAAATCAACTTGACACTTGTCGTTGTCAGATCGTGCCACGTGTCATAGTCTTCCACCTGTCCTTTTTGACATGGTCTGCCACATTCACCTCTTGGATCTGTCGGCCTAGATCACTTCGCTATTTCGCATATCTCGATTTCAGCATTCTTGATGTGAATGTTCTCGACACTTCCAAGTCCTGGTCTGCGAAACTCCAAAATTGAGTCAGATCATCTTTTCGGCTTTTTTCACTTTGCAACTTCGGGACTCCTGTGATGAGGAGTCTCGACACTTGACTCCTCCATCTCCCAGTATCCAAAACTACGAAATGGAGTCGGATCAACAATCCATATCAAACTTCAATCTGATGGTTAAGGTTATTTCGCATATCGCGAGTTCGAGAGGCTAGGGAACCTCGTTCCTTTGACTTTCTAGTTAGCGAAAGGATGATCTTTTGCCACGCATCCTTTTTGGATCTAAGATCTAGTTTTTTCCTCGATCCAACAGTTGAGATTATCTCGTGGTTTATCATATTGTGATTTCGCATTTTATGACTTCGAGACTCCTGTAGTAAGAGTACTTGACATCCCCAACTCCTGGCATCTGGAATCCCGATATCCGAAACTGTCTCCTGCTTTCAGGATTTCGACATTTCGCATTTCACAATTCTGGGACTTTTGTGGTGAAGTGTTTTGACACTTCAACTCCCGGTATCCGGAACTATCTCCTGCTTTCAGGATTTCGGCGTTTCTCATTTTGCGATTCCGAGACTTTTCGTGAGTGTCCTTGACACCTCCACCTCTCGGTATCTGAAACTCCTCAATGGAGTCGGATCAATTTATCCCTAATCTTCCTTGCCTACCTGTAAAACATCAAATGAGCAAGCACACTCTTGCACTCTGCGTGAACCTCTGCACTTATCCTCCTGAGCTTATGTTGTCCCTGTTTTTCCATCACTTCATACTCTTATCTTGCCATCAATGACAAGCACACCTGCCTGTAAACATGCCAATAGTAAGATCCTTGCAGGGAAGGACACCACTATTATTATTGTTTCAATCACCAAATAATGGTGGTAGTAAGATACTTGCTTGAAGGAGGGTGCCACAGTTTCCATGATTGTGATCACCATCTAAAGGTGGTAGTAGGACCCCTGTATGACATAATCCCATGGGATTTGGAGGTGTTTCAAGTCTAGGAGCCTCTCCACCACACCTATTTTTAATTATGGAAAGTCTATTTTTTATTTATTCTTGAGTACTTGTGTTGTATTATTGAGAGTATTGTGAGTTGTGATATCCTTACCTCATTGAGATTGATCCCTACTTAGGGGCTAACACATGTGAAGGTGGTTTCATTGGTTGGGTGGAAAATCATCTCTTATTGTGATTTCCCCCTTGTTTATTGAAGACTATTTTGTGGGATCTTGTTGGAGACTGCTTTGTGGG
>JZKD02S1085670.1:687275-723204 GCA_000966675.3 Picea glauca | reverse complement strand
AATCATCATCATCATCATCAATTATTTTTAATTTCTTTTTCATACTTATTAATTCATAAATTAAATAAAATTATATAATCTCAGATATTCTTATTAAATTCTTCTATATTTATTTATGTTTCAATTATTATATGCATCCTAAATTCAAAACAAAATAATCTATTCCTTTGCATTTAAAATAATTAGTTCTTCAAAATTAAAAAACAAAATAATTAACATGATTTTGAAAATGAAAGTGGCATTGGGGTGGAGTGAAGTGGTTATTCAAGAGTACACAACTCAGTCGTCCCACTCCCACTTTTCTACATGATTATTGGTTTCATCCTCACTTGGTTTGAGGTAGTAATGAGCAAAAGTTTTATGAAGATGAAGTAGGAAAGGAATCATATAGCGTTTTCCAACTGAAATAGATCAAACAGACGGTTCAGTGATAGAATGGAAATATCAAGCAAGCAAACGGCGCGGCCAGTTAGATTCAAACCAAACGTTGAATTAAATAATCAATAATGCTAGTATTTAACGTCGTCTAACATAATGTAATTGAAGAAAGAGGCATTTCGTTTGCTAAATCTTAGCCTTGGTGCGGACGTCATCTGAACCCAAAGAACAATACATAATAATCTTCTAAGGTCTCCTAATTACGTTACGAAATGCTTATTGATAAAAGCGTTTATAACCTCACGTAATTTTTTTTTAAATGTTATCAAACTCAAGCGACTGCCTTTAGGTACTGGGAAGAGTCCAGAAAAAAACCACTTAATGACTGTGCTGTAAATAATGTAGAAACACAAGCACATAAACTATTAAAGGCAATACGGGTTTATTATGCGATAGTAAACCTGATAATGTACAATGTTAAGAGATGGGCGAGGCTATATGGACACTTAGTTCTTAAATATAAATAATTCTTGGAAAAAGATAAAAACCTAAAACAATTATACTACATAAATAAATTCTATATATATCCTCCTTTTTTCATAGAATATTAGTATGAAGGGCAGTTAAACCCAGTAAAAAGTATATTAGGATATGAATTTCACCCAAACTATAACCTAAACCCTCAACCTAACAAAAATGTATATTAAATTTTTTTTACATCTTTTATTTTCAATTTGACTTATATTACATTACAGATTCTATCACTATCCATATTATAATGTTGGCCTACCCATACTATCACTCATCACTATACATATTATCTTTTCAAAAAGTATTAGTATAAGTGTTTAACTTTTTAGTTTTTTGGTTGATATTTTCTGTTTAATTTTGCCAGAAATCTAGTTAAAAATTGTTTGATCTGCAGATTTGAGTGGTTAATTCTGTATAATCCTAGTTTTTTAGAGGTTTTCAGCATGTTGAATCCATTTCTGAATTCATAAATGCAATTTAAACAACATAAAATTATGATTTTGGATAGATTTATGTAGTCTGGGAAAAGAACCAAAACTTAGAACAATTAGGCAATTCCAAAACACACACACATTAGCATATATCCATTTTAAATTTGGATCTTTCAGCATGATTAGATTTGCATCTTGGTTTATTTTTGGATTTTTAATTGATTAAGAGTTAAGATAAATATATGGCAATGTTCTCAATATACTTCATGGTCTTACTCCTAATCCTTTACATAATGAAATGAAATAAATATCTCTTGGAATTGTCTTTGTTAACATATTTTCCAATTGTCCAAAGGGGTTGGATTCAATGGTGGAAAACGAGGAGTTTTTCACCTTTGGGAAAGGTTCAATTCCCGTGAGGGCTTTACCTAGAGCCATGGGGGCACCTTGAGGTAGTGGTCGAACATGTGGTTACACCTAGAGATACTATATTAAATGGTATCGTGACCCGTGCACACATAAGTGGATCAAATCCCACCCTCATGTCCTTCAAATTTTATGGCCCAAAGGGGTTGGATCCAATGGTGAAAAGCGATGAGTTTTTCACCATTGGGAAAGGTTCAATTCCCATGAGGGCTTAACCTGGAGCCATGGGGACACCTTGAGGTAGTGGTCGAACATGTGGTTGCACCCAGAGATATTATTGCCATGAGAGCACCTTGAGGTAGACCCTTGCACACATAAGTGGATCAAATCCCACCCCCATGTCCTCCAATTTTGTATGGCCCCCCCGGGGGCAGCTCAATTGACAAGTGATGTGATATGAAGTTCCATGAGGTTTCGAGTTCAACTCCCCCCGACTTATCTTGTGTGTCGCGTATGGGGCATCATGGGCACACCTAGAGGTTATAGTGGTAGCAGTTCTGTGGGCAGGCCTAGAGGTTATAGTGGTAGCAGTTGGATAACACGACCCCATGTAACTCAAGTACATGCCCAACTTGTTGCCGATTCCACCATACAAAAAAAAACATATTTACCAATTAATTATAGGTAATATAAAATTGTCACTGAGTAATGATTACATTGCTTCTTCTTGTATCAAATCTCTAATGATATAATGGAAAATCTCAATGAACACATTTTTTTACTATCTCAATGATATTGTTATTATTAATATATGATAATGAAAGAATTAAATTATTACTACGAATCTTTTAAAACTTTTGTAACCAAAGTGTTTGAAAAAAAACAAGATTATCTCCGAACTAAAATATCATTTGTGCAATTGTAAAATAGACCAAACTACCAATCAACCTCCTAAATTGAGTCCCATAAAGGATACTACGCTCATCTTCCTGGTTCACTACTACACTGAGTCCTAATGAAATTACCACTTCTAATTTCAATAGATTTTGGCCATACCTTAATTGACAAATAAGGTGATCGATAAATCTCTATATGAAAAGGTAATGCATTAATCTCCAACTCCTCCATCATTACTTCCTTGAATTCATTCATCATGGGAAATAATTAAAACTTGGTTTGTTTGTAGTTGGTTCATTTTAGTTCTAACAAAGCCCTACTAATAGTCAATGTTTAGAAGCTTGTTTCAATCCAAACGATGCCTTCTTCAATTTATCGACAATATATTGTTTTCCTGCAAGGAGATATAGCAATCGGCTATTGCAGATAAACTTCTTCCTCAATAATGTGATTCATAATGTTGACTTTACCTCCACTTTGATGAATTGAATAGTAATGATGGGATATTAGTGATTCATAATGTTGACTTTACCTCCACTTTATGAATTGAATAGTGATGATG
Organism: Picea glauca; assembly: GCA_000966675.3. Lineage (NCBI taxonomy): Eukaryota > Viridiplantae > Streptophyta > Pinopsida > Pinales > Pinaceae > Picea > Picea glauca. The sequence continues at coordinate 720,039 of JZKD02S1085670.1, read as the reverse complement.
GGATATTAAGGGTAACAATGTTCTTATTGTATCCCAATTTACAAGTAGTGTAAAAATATCATAATCTATTTTATAAACTTTTACATATCCTTTGGTGAATAACATCCCCTTATCCTTCCAATTGTGTGATGTAAAAACATCATAATCTATTTTATAAACAGTTACATATTCTTTGGTGAATAACATCCCCTTATCCTTCCAATTATGTGATCACGCTTATACTTATTTTCATATATTCATTGTACTCCTACCCCTATTTATCTTCCATAAATTGAACTAGCTTCCAAGTTTTATTCTCCTCAACTAACTTCATCAACATAACAACTTGGTTTCACTAAAATTAAGGAAAAATGAACAATTTGATTAGTATCCTCTTGATTCGTAGATTTTTAATCATTTTTTTTCAATTTTTGGTGGTTTTGACCTAAGAACGCACACTCTCGTTATAAATTTCATAAATAAATATAAATGATCTTAACCCAATGTGAACCTCGAAGCAATCAATTTTTTTATGGACATGTTGAATCCACATAATTTTTTTCTACGTAAAGAAAACGCACATGCATTAGGAATGTGTGCACCTGTACAGGTTAATGTGTGGGACATTCTTTTGTGTAGAAAAATTATAAAAATTGTGATATATTTTTAATTGTTCCTATTTTCTTCAACTATTTATGATTTGTTGTTGAATCTACCCAAACTTGACAATGACGAGTAGAGGGAGGTTGGCATTATTGGCAGTGATTTTCTACATAGTATGTCTTATTTCTAAGTAAGTTTTATTTCAAATTTTATTTTCATATTTATGAAATTATAAAAATTACATAATTTGTTAAGTTATTATTTAAATAAACTTATTATCTCACTAATAAACTTATTATCTCACTATTGTGGAATAAAATTATAATTCGAATCCAAACCCTAAGTCGTTATATTTGATTTTTTGGGATTAAATTTTGTTTACAAAACAAAAGAAAATTATAGAATAAAAGTATTTTATTTTAACATTAATCCAAAATTTCTAGAAACTATATAAGATCCTTAGATATTTGAATATGCTTACAAAAATATCACCAAACATTTTATTTTAATTAGCAAGAAGGTTTCAACAATTTAAAATAAGTTCACGATCCTTCAAAATTTGTTTGACACCAACCACCTCCACAAAACCCATACATAGAAAATTGTCAACATTTAGATGAAATTAGAAACTTAATTGATGAGTTGAGGAATACTATAGAGTCATTTCTTGATTCCTTGGCCAATTAGCTAGACACCATTGTTGCTTCTATTGGCCATGACGGTAGCCAATTATTTGAATTATTTGAATATATGGCTAGGATGAGAGAATACTACTCATCCAACATTGGTAATGATCCGAAAAGATCTTTTAAAGACTATTGTTAAATATTAAAGCACGAGTTCATTAACCATTTAGGAATTGAAGAAAGAGGAAGAATGTAATGATATAACATGACAACCATAATAAGATATGCAGATATGAAAGTAAGCACAAAGAATCAGCAAACCATAACAACAAAGTTGTTAACGGAGTTTGGCAAGATCACCTACGTCTCTGGGCCTTTGTCTCAGTGGGTGAGACTTTCTTATTTCTTTTCAAAGCTTCAAACGTACATTAAAAAAGTGTCAAATGGATTACAAACTGGTCTGGCTATGTTCTTCTATACCTCAAGAACCCAACACAACTGACGACACTGGAAACAATTGTGCGTAGCTCTCATAATTGGCTCGCAAAGCTCCCCTCCTCGATGGCTTCCCTGCATAAAAAATGTCTTTGGCTTCACAATTCTATAGCATTTCTCCTGTCCTGAACTTGTTTGGACTGTAAAAAACCTCTGGTTTATATAGATTATAATTTGCGGGTTGAAATCCAACTTCTCCCCAACTTCCTGGCCTCGGATTGAGCTCAGATCCCCTTCAAAAGGCCAAAAATCACTAAAAATCGGCTAAAAATCCACTAAAATAAGGTCAAAACCCAAAATTTGGAAAGAAATATTCTTAATCCCCCAATTAGGGCGCGCACCCCCCTTCTGTGGTCGTATGAGGGCCATGTGACCTAGTGTTAAAGGGCACACCTCCCTTAGCTGGAAAAGGTGTTTAAGTTTAAATTCCTGAAAAGTGGGTTTTTTCTCTAAAGTAGTAATTCGCCCTTTGTGGCTAGCTCATTGTGATTAGGTAATTTGAAGAGGCAGGTCATGGGATCAAATCCCATGAATTCCAACAATACAAATTTGACCCTTTTAAGGCCTTGACCATGGTGACATGTGGCACCCTTGGATTGGACCATGTGTTAGCTCATGGTTGGCCAATCTTTTGCCACATGGACTATCAAAACTTTGACACTTGTCATCATAAACCCTTGCCACTTGTCATGACCTAGTGATACCACATGTCATCACCTGATGGCTTCCACTTGTCAAATTTAGAAGCTTCCATGTGTCACATGTTAAAGATGCCATGTGTCCCTTGACCAATTGACTTTTAACCTATTTGACCCAAACTTCAGATTGTGATAACTTTTGCATATAGACTCCATTTTTCGATTCGTTTGCGTCGCCGGAAAGATTACAATGAGAACTTTGCGATCATATCATTTTCTTGATCATTTTAGAAATTTGATATTTGAACCTTTCAAGATCCATTTGGATCACACCTCCCCACGAAGACCTTTTGGTCCTCCAAAAGGATACTAACCAGTCATCAAGTGTAGGATAGGCCACCCCACTTGTTATCTGTCTTTAAACTCTGTCCTCTGCACCTATCTCATCAAGATCAATTGCAAAACAACCATGACAAGTGACAACATATTGTTAGCCACTTGTACTCTGTCACATCTTACTGAATCCACTACCATCCATGTTGACAACATTAGCAATGATAACATCATAAATATGGCTGCAAATGAGGTAATATGTTTGTAGTACTTGCACAACATTAGCTTATCTTGAAGAAAAATATGATTGAACTTCCATTTTACAATCATCTCATGTTCATGCTTAAGATCAATTGCTTGATTTGGAACAATTATAGGTGTGCTGCTTACATGTGTTTCATTCCTTAATTGTTCCATTGTTTGAAGAGATTGATTTTCTTTTAAGTGATGAGCATGTACAACATATTCATTTCCTTCTTTGATTAAGTGATATTGATTATGTTCCCCATAGAAGATTGCTTTGCGATCATACAAATAAGGACTTCCTAAGACCATTCCACATTCATTGAGTGGCACCACATCACATGTTACTTCATCCACAAATTTTGATGAAATTGCAAACTTTAAAGTGCATTGCTTTGTTATGTGCAATTTATGATTGTTGCTTACCCATTTAAGTGAGTAAGGTTTATGATGCATCTGAGTATTTAATCCCAATTGTTTAACCACTTCCTCTTAAATCAAGTTAGATTGAGATCCACTATCTATCAATGTGTCGACCTTAGTATGCTTCATTATGACCCTTATGTGAAACAATTTACTTCTAGAATCATATCCATCACCAATTTTACATGTCAAACCAACTGTTGTGATTTTAGACTCATCACCCGAATTTGATCCCAAGTCTGTTGGTTGTGTTGTTGCTGCAACTGTTTGCCTCCATTTCCTCTCTTTGAACCACTTTAGTCTCTTCTCGGGATAAAATTTCCATCAATGGTCATCATCGTGCTCGTGCCCTTCTTTCTTGCAATTCTTGCAAGAGAGCTTATCTTCCCTTTTTGTCGCTGAATTTGCTTTCTTTCAATTCCACTTCCTTTTGTCCTATTTTCTTGAAGATGATTCCCCTTATACACCAACTATTGTTTTTCCTATCTCAATGTATGTTGCTTGAACAAAAACCTCATCAATATTAGTAGGTCCAAACATAAATACAATGTTACAAATTTGTGCAAGTAAACCTCTTATATACTTCATAAGAGTTTCTTGGGTATGTAATGGAATGTCTAACATTAATGTCATCTTACAAAATTCATCTGTGTATTCTTGCATTGTTTGTCCTTTTCTTAGTTTAATACATTTCCATTCAATTAAATACTTCTCTTAATAACCCAAAGTATAAAATTTATTTTTAAGTGTTGTAACGACCCCAACGTTACGATAACAAGTTATTCAAGTTAATGGATAGTTGGATGGAGATTTTGGATTAATGTAGAATTGCCCAATTAGGTTGTATTAATGATTAAAATTAGGTTGGTGAGTAAAGACTAGATTGCCAATTTTAGACTTGCTAAATTGATTATAATGGAGGTTAGATGGTATTTATAATTATAGTTTAAATATTGCTTACTTAGACTTGCAAGATTGATTGTTTTAACGTTAAATTAGCGGGTGCATTATTGACTAATTGTAACTTTGACGTGCCTCATTTAGAAGGGAACCCATGTTAAAATAGATTGTATTCATTGACTGGTTTAGACTGGGTGATTGGTCGGGTCGGGGATGATGTTGTGTATTGGCTTGCGTCATCCTTTGTCTTCTTCCTTTAGTGTTTCGTCGAACTGTTGTTGGGGTATGGGTGTGGTTTTTCTTATCAGTATTCGGTTCCTAGCGCATCAGTTTGTCTAGAGTCCTCGGTCTGGATAGTTTATGTTGTGCCAAGGTCATTAATGCATCTATCACCTGGGAACGACATGATTCCTGATGAAAAGATCATGGCACGCCCTATGGCATAGCGACAAGCGAGAACTTGGCCGAAATCGGTGCGATCTGTGTGAGTGTTGTCAAGCATTGCCAATTGCTTTATGGTGCATGGGTTGAATGCCTTCAGTCATTGGGTTCGTGTGCCTAGAGGTTCTAGTCCTTGTTGTTTGGATGTTGTGTCGAGATGGGGATGTTGTCCCTTAGCTTGTAGGCATGGTCGTGTTGTGTCGGGCGAGTAGTCGTTCCTCCTTGTTGTTATACGCTTGATTCACCCAGTTTCCCTTGTGTTAGTGAGTGGAGTCATAGTTACCTATTTTCCTGGAATGTGTGCTAGCGTTTGTCATCAATGGTGTGATTAAACTATTGTCGTCTTCGCCTTCTTGCCTCTTAACTCCTGAAAAAAAAAATTGAAAAAAAAAACTGCTTCGCTTGTTGTCGTAACGTTGTGGTCGCTATAAGTGCAGAAACAAAAACTTGCCATGATGGAAATACATTGCCCACTTGTTGCGTGTCATTTTTCAACTTGCTTTTCCACCAGATGAGTGTTGTTCCTGCAAGTCGAAGCGATTCAAATTTGATTTGAGTTGCCTCATCCTTTATTTGTTGCACACTGCAATAACCTTCCATATGTCTGACCCAATTATCAAGCCTCTCTGCATTGACTTCACCATCATACATGGGTAATTCAAACTTCACATCAAGCTTAAGTAAAGAAATATCATATTTATGTTTATGGGAATGTTTTCTTGCGGTGGATTTGGAACTTGTACTTGAAGAAGAAGAAGTTGATGGAGAAGAAGGAGGTTTAGGAGGATCCTCTCCTTATTCACTTTTGGCCTTTGAAGATTCACCTAGAATAGGTCTTTTCCGCTCTAAGTAATCATCATATAAAACCTTTACCATCTCTGACATGGAGGAGAAAGTCTTTTTAAACTCTATTTCAGTATGATAAAGTCCCTCTTCTGATGCCATCTTCTCACTTTGAGAATTCCTCTTTCTCGATCCAATCTCAGGATTCTCTTCAACAAGCTCATCTTCACCACGATTCATCTTTTCCCTGGTAATCATGCAAGCTAAAAAACCAATCGTCAACCTGCTCTGATAGCTCTTGATCTGAAAAGATCTTTTAAAAATTATGGTTAAATTTTAAAGCATGAGTTCATTAATCATTTAGGAATTGAAGAAAGAGGAATAATTTAATGATATAACATGGCATCCATAATAAGATATGCAGATATGAAAGTAAGCATAAAGAATCAACAAACCATAAAAGAAAATTTGTTAATGGAGTTCGGCAAGATCGCCTGCGTCTTTGGGCCTTTGTCTCAGTGGGTGAGGCTTTCTTATTTCTCCTCAAAGCTTCAAAAGTACATCAAAAAAGTGTCAAATGGATTAAAAAATGTTTTTTTTTTGTGTTTTTCTAGACCTAAATAACCCAACACAACTAAAGGCATTGAAAATGGTTGAGCGTAGCTCCTGGAATTGGCCCACAAAGTTCCCCTCCTCAATGGCTTCCCTACATAAAAAATGTCTTTGGCTTCGCAATTCTACAACATTTCTCTTGTTCTGAACTTGTTTGGACTGTCAAAAACCTTTGGTTTATATAGATTCTGATTTGGGGGTCGAAATCCAACTTCTCCCCAACTTTCTGGCCTCAAATCCTCTTCAGAAGGCCAAAAATCCTCAAAAATCACTAAAAATCAGCTAAAAATCCACTAAAATAAGGTCAAAACCTAAAATTTGGCAAAAAATATGCTTAATCCCCTAGTTAGGGAGCGCTCCCCCCTTATGTGGTCATATGAGGGCCATGTTTCCTAGTGCTAAATGGCGCACCTCCCTTGGCTAGAAAAGGTGTTGAAGTTTAAATTTATGAAAAGTGGGTTTTTTCTCTAAAGTAGTAATTCACCCTTTATGGCTAGCTCATTGTGATTAAGTCATTTGAAGAGGCATGTCATGGGATCGAATCCCATGGAGTCCAACAATATAAATTTGACATTTTTAAGGCCTTGACCATGGTGACATGTGGCACCCTTGTATTGGACCATGTGTTAGCCCATGGTTGGCCAATATTTTGCCACATGGACTATCAAAAATTTGACACTTGTCATCATAAACCCTTGCCACTTGTCATGACCTAGTGATACCACATGTCATCACCTGATGTCTACCACATGTCAAATTTAGAAGCTTCCACATGTCACATGCTAAATATGCCACATGTCCCTTGATCGGTTCAATTTTAACCTATTGCATACGGACTTTTGCATACGAACTCCGCTTTTCAATCTGTTTGCGCCGCCAGAAAGCTTTCATCGAGAAATTTGTGATCAAGTCATTTTATTGAGCATTTGAGAAATTTGATTGTTTAACCTTTCAAGATCCATTTGTATCAGGTAAGGAAGAAGTGAAAGCTCAACATATAACCAAAGAGATGATTGTCCAACTATTTATTGACCTTAGGACCAACCAATCCCCTAATCTAAAAAAAAGTATATTGATATGGACTAGTGCACCTTCCAACCATGGAAAGACAACTAAATGGATAGGTGGTTTATGATATTTGATAAAACTCCTTGCAATAACAAGGAGGTTACATTGTATTTTCTCCATAAATTATGGGTTGAGTTTAGTATGGGTTCTAATGTCGATTATTTTGACATTGTTGAATTCTAGGGTTCTTGGCTATACCTAGGATCAAGAATGGGAAAAGTGTAACCTATTGAGAGCACCTCCCCTTCCTAGGTGTATTCCTAACCCCCCCTAGCCACCTCAGCTTGGAGACAAGATTCATTCCAGTAGTACTATTATATCTCCCTAACACACAATGTACTTCAATGTAGCTATTTGTGGAAACATCAAGTTGAGATCCATCCACAGGCAATGTTATACCACAAGGAATGGGGCATCCAAGGCATGCCACTGATTCTCAACAAACACAACATCCAACAAGGATAGTCATTTTGGTTCCAATGCCATCGATCCTCATTGATACTGTCATTATGGGAATATAATTTATTATGGGACGAGAGAGGTTCCTATGTAGGATAGTTTCTTACATGAGGTTGGTAAAAAAATTATTATATTTTCATTGATTATGTATATAATTTTCCAATTGATAAGTATTTGGTAAATATAACTACAAATCATTTGTAATTGTCTTTTTAATTTTTGGGTGTGTACACACCTCCTATGAGATGACACTCCTTCATTTAGGTGGAAGAGTGAATATTCTCCCATAGTGGATGCAGTAGTTGCAACAATCTGCTCCATTAGGGCATCTCACACATAGTTAAATTGAGACGACTTTATGTTTGTTTTCCCATAAATTGAACTCAAGTTATAAATCAAAGACATGTAAAACCATAACCATAAATAACTTATAAGAATATCATGTGTCCTTTCATTATAGCATAATCAGGAGCAATGTCAACATAGATTAGGGGATGGGAAGTTGTGATTGTGTGCTCTGTTGATTGATGATCTTATTAGGTTTCAACACTTTAAACATGTCTTGTTTGAACATGGTCAAAATTACTCCTAGAATTTTAACATCCTTGCCATATGTTATTTATTGTAATTTATAAAAAACATGTCTTAATCCTTGCCATATGTTATTTATTGTAATTTATAGAAAACATGTGTTAAGTTGACAATGTAATGGTATTGATTTTTATTGTGGTCGGATGGAGATCTACAAACCATTTAAGAGAAATGAGTGGGACATATTTATTTGTGGGTCTCTATATACTTTTAAGTAAAAGATTGTTAAAAAACATGTATTAAGTTGGCAATGTAATGTTATTGATTTTTATTGTGGTTGGATGGAGATCTACAAACCATTTAAGAAAAATCAGCGAGACATCTTTATTTGTAAATCTCTATATATACTTCTAGGTAAAAAAATTGTGTAAATAATTTTTTTGACTCATAAAAACTTTAAGAGAAACCTGTGTAAAACATTAACCCAGTGTGAATTCCACATCAAAGAGCTTATTATCAATTCAAAGTATAACTTTGAAATGAAGGGGCTTACTATGAAAGCTACACAAATCCTAAAAATACTTTTGACTCAAAATTTCCCTCTAGTCATAAGGTTTAACCAAACTCAACCCACTCCTCTTAATCGTGGAAAATAAGATAATTATAGAGTGTTCGATTCAATGTATTGTACGTAAACCACTTATTTAGGTACACGTGTCACTTCAAAGGTATGCATCCTTATCCTATTGCTGTTTAATTCTTAAAATTGATTCTTCTAGATGAATACGGGTGAGAAATACCTCTCTCATTTCTTACGGTGAAGATATAGAATCATCCTTTTAAGGACTTAATCCATTTCATAGTTGAATCCTTTAAAGTTGTTAGAAATAACCCAATGTTTTTGGAATCATAAAATGTAATTTATCTCGCTACAATCTACATCAAATTCAAATAAATGTTGGAAGGAGTCTTCTTTATTTAATACTATAAATTATGGAAAAAGACACTTACTTGACGTCTATTCTCATGGCAATTTTGTTTTTCTAATGGGGAATCCAATAGGCTCCTTCATGGTGAATATTTTGGGTCGTTTATTTTCCATGTTCACTTATTTGATTCATTGGTTGCAAGTGCTCTTCTTCAATTGCTTCTCCAAGTCTAAGAAAAGTTGATGATATGGAGTTGATTTCATCTATCCAAAAATCAATTTTTCTTAAAATTTTTTCTTGTTTTAACCTGGTTTATTCAAAACTCATTAAAATAAATATTTTTCATAGAAGTATATATAAATTTCTTGTTCTAACTTGGTTTATTCAAAACTTATTAAAATAAATAACTTTCATAAAATTATGTGATGTTTAGTTATAATTTACAACACTGATGTTTAGTGATAATTTATAATACTATGTTTTGTTTGTAAATAAATTAAATTTTCAATTTTTTTCTTAATATTTTTATCACATAAATTCATTGAAAACGCTTATAGAGTTCATTTGTAAAGTAGAAAATTTTTCGTATTGAGTGGATGATCATGCATAGTGTTTGGTCTATAATTTCTTGAATTTCTTGGCTTGCAAGAAACAAATTTATAAAAAGTCATAAAAAAACATAAGAATCAATATATTACAACTTGGAAGAGTGTTTCCCAATAATAATTTGTCAAACAATATATGTTCAATCTCTCATCTCTATGAAATGACAATATATTTATCCATGTTATTAGCATGGCCATTCCATTGTTCCAAATCACAATAGTCCTAAGAAAATGATGTCACTTTTTATCTTAGTGATAGATGGTTTGTCCGAGAATTGTAATTGGCTAAATCATATTGGAGTTCGTGTAAGAATTTGTGATTCCTAACAATCCTTTTAAGATGACATATTCCTCCTGAGTAATACAAAAATTGAAGAAAACACTAGTTTGGGAATAGGCTTTCTAAATCTATTGTTTTGTAAATGTATAATTTATTTATGAAAAATCAACTACAATGTTCATTCATACCTAGATGATCAATGTGTGGAGATTGCAACTAACCTCCAAGTTTAAATTGTAGGAGTAATTTTGACATTCTTTTTATTTTGTTAAAATATTTCTTGGATCTAAGGAAAATATTTCTATCAAAGAAAAACCAATAAAGTGAGAATGTATGTACAATGGTATTTAAATCCTCTTCCTCAAAGAAACTAAACCACCAATAAACTCTGAAAGCATTGGTGTATCCAACCCCTTGAAATATTTGATCAATATAAAACCTTTAGCTAAAAACTGCATATGTACCTCTTATATCCATTATTTGAAAAATTGAAGATAAAGAGATGACCTCACTCTCAAAAACATATTTTCATTGAAGTTTCCAAAGAACAAACAACATTGAAATACTCAATCAGAGCTAGAAACCACTAAGAGAGGAGCAAAACAAATATCTAGATCACCCAACTTAACACCACTCTCCAACACAACCTCCCCTACAAAATTGCTACATACTCAAACTGAAAAACTCCCAATAGGATATGTCAAAAGGATAATCTCAAAGGATGTTCTTTACCATTTCCACTCTAAGGAAAGAAGGGAAAATCCCATCAAAGAGACCACTTTTCAACAACCATGTCTTGCTAGGAAGGCCCTAGTAAATCACCAGCCATACAAACACTTGGAGTTTGTAGTTGAACCAAACCAACCACACATTGTGCAATGTCTTGATCCACCATCTCTCCATGTCGATAGACACCCAACAACACCTCAAATTGTAAGTTATAAGTTGTAAGTTATTTGCATATTCAATTTGTATGTGTTTTTATTTTAAATCCAATTACATCTTATGTGTTTCTACAATTTGTGACTGAAGAGGTTGATGAACCATCTCCACCTACGGTCAATAAATCAACCCATAGTTTGGTATCATGTGTCAAGCCAAATCTCTTTAATGTGAAATTCGTTTTCTTATTTTGGTTGATTTTCATGTTTTTGTACTAATATAATATATTATAAATGTCTCTGAAAGAACCATCATCAAATAATGAAAACAAATGCCTTAGGATATTATTGAAGCTTCTTGAGATCAAGAGCCTTGAACAAGTCCTTGAAACCAACACATAAGAATTTTGTAGGGGGTATTTGGCCTCCAAGTGGAATACCATCACCATGAGTAAGTTCCGAGCACTAGAAATGTACATTGAGGCAAAAATAAGGTTGGGGGGCGGATTAATTTAATTCCTAATTAAACCTTATTGACCTCAAGAACCATGAACAATGCCTACAAACCATAACACGATCCCTCTCCAAGGGTTATTTGGCATCCAAGTTGAATATGGGAACCACTACAAGGTCTTGGAAATCATGGATGGGTCTTGGGTACTTGAGCATAGTCAAGAGAGGGAAAAAGAGACCCCATTCCTAAACCTTTCTTATTTAGGCTCAAGTGCCATGGAAAAGTTTCCAAACCACCACATATGACCTCTATAACATATTATTAACCTCCAAGTAGGATATGGTTGACATGACTAGGTTAGTAGTGAACCAAGAATAGGTCTTGTGGTCTAACTAAGGTTAGGGGATGAAAATATGACTGTGTTCCGTAAATGAATCTTCTCAAGCTCAAGTGCCATGGAAAACATTTAAAACCTAGGAATATCCTTATGCTATAGTGTTGAACTCTTCTTTGACCCATCACGAGACCCTTCTAGGGTATATTTCTTTGACCTACTAGATGGATATGAGCACCATGATTAAACCACAACATAGGTCCTAAATAGGAATGTCTTTTGAGGCCACACTAGGAATAATTCTCAAGGACATGGTTAGGATTCTTTATCACTAGAGTGGTGTTGGATATGTATTATATTCTTTGCACATGGTTTAGTGGGAGGGGGATCACAAGGGATCCCGAAGGGCCCCATGGAGAAAAAATCATCAATAGGTTTTTATTGAGCGTTTTTTCTCGATACAGTTTTCTCCTTTAGCAGTTTTATGGCACACGGTTTTGTGGTCCATGGTAGTGTAATTTTGGCTAAGGAACTATGGTTGAGTTCTAATCTAGGGTTAATAGATTAGGTTTTTTTTGGATGCTACTAGATCCTATATATTGTATTGTAAACAATGAAGAGATATAATATAATTAGGGGTGCACCTCTAAAATAGGTTGTTGGTTTTCTCGGTTGGGTTTCCAAGGTAAATTGCTATGTATATGTGTTATTGCATTTGTTTTATTTCCTGTCTTAAGAAAATGTGTGTGCATTTCATTACTATAAAAGGATTAAAACTTTCAAGTGGGACATAGGGTGATGAGTAGGTTTTGAGCACTAGAAATGGGTCTCGAGCATAAACATAGTTAGGGGGGAATAAGGGGCTCAAGTCTTAAACAAATCTTATCAATATCGAGCACCATGGTTAGGGGAGGAAAACAATTGGGCCTTAGGACATAAACAACACTTTTTAGTCTTAATCATTATAAAAAACACTTGGAAACCACAACACAAGGCCTGTCTAGGAGGTCTTTGGCATCAAAGTTGGATATGAATGTCACTAAGAGGTTTTACGCACCAGGGATTGGTTGCAAGGCCGTGTCCATGGTTGAGGAAGGAAAACAAGTGCCTTGGGATATTTTTGAATCTTCTCAAGCTCAATATACTTGAATGACTCCTTCAACCAACACATGATTCTTTTGTAGGGTTTATTTGCAGGCATACAAGTGGCACATAGGTGCAATGAGTAGGATTTATGCACTAAAATGGGTATTAACACCTAAACATGGCCAAAAGGGGAAACAAAAACCCTAAGAACTAATTGAACCTTATGAAGTTCAAGTACCATGAACAAAACTCATAATCTATGACATGAGCCCTCACTAGGGGGTATTTAGCCTAAGAGTTGAATATGTATGTCATTGATATGTTTTACACATTGTGGATGGGTTTCGAGGCATTACCATACTTGTGGTAGGGAAAAAATAACCTTAGGCCCTTGACCATGGTTAAGGGAGGAAAACAACAACCTCATGCCCTAAACATAACTTCTTAGGCTTAAACACCATGAAATCATCCTCAAAACACCACATGGGACCATGGGTGGGTCATGGGGCCTTTAACGTCATCAAAGAATAGAAACAATGCCTTAAGATCTTATTGAATATTCTTGAGCGAAAGATCCTTAAATAAGTTTTTGAACGATCACACAAAAACCATGTAGGGGGTCTTTGACATTTGACTAGAATACAAGAAACATGAGTACATTTTGTGCACCAAAAATATGTGTTGAAGCATAAACATGGTCAAGGGGGGAAAACAACCTTAATCCTTAATTGAACCTTCTCGAGCTCAAGCACCATGAACAAATCTAGAAACCATGACATGAACCCTCTTCGAGGAGCCTTTAACATATGATTTTGAATATGGTCATCATTATGAGATATTGGGAATCATGGATGGGTCTTGAGTCCATGACCATAGTCATGGGAGGGGAACAAAATACTCTAGCTCTAAACCTTACTTCTTAGGCTCAAGCACCATGGATGAGTTCTGAGGCCACCTAATCTAATCTATGCTAGTTATTAATTGTATCCAACTGTACTATTGGAACCATGACTAGGTTAGTTGTGCAACAAAAATGGGTCTAGAGGTCTAACCAAGGTCACTAAAGTAAAAAAAGGGACGTGTTCCCTAAATGATGCTTCTTAGGCTCAATATCCATGAAAACATCTATAATCCACAAAAAATCCCCTCACTTGGAAATATTTCAACTATGAGTGATTTACCAAGGGGCATTATGATTCTTTCAATAACATTGATGGGTCGTTGCATCTTGACAAAGGTCAAGAAAGTATAACATGGACCTTGGGATTTTAACAAAGTTTCTTAGGCTCAAGTGTCGTGAAGAAACATTGAAACACTACATAGGACCTTTCTATGATATATTTGGCCTCTAAGTGGGGCATTTCTTCCATTAATTGGTTTTGGGTAATAATGATGGGTATAGGGGCCTAGACCATAGTCAAAAAGAAAAACAAGGGCCTTACACAAGAAAATGAACCTTTTAGGTTTCAAGCACTATGAACAATGTCTAAAATCATGGCACATGCCCTCTCTGTGGGGTGTTTGACCCCTAAGTAGTATTTCAAGTGCCAATAGGTTGTTTTGCATAGAGGTGATAGGTATAAGGCATTTGAGTATGCTCAGGAGAGGAAAATAGGTCCTCTTCTCTTAGAAGAAGGTCTTCGTGCTAAATATTTCCTTTTGAAACGTGTCAGGGTGAAATTTTATTGCATGGTATTGATTTTATGTATAAGATAACATGTGCATGTTATTAATGCACACACATGAAAAATCTAGGTAGGATTATCTCTTTTCCTGTAAATGTTGGATGAGTTTGTTGCTTTGGTTTTAGCTTCAAACTAACAAACCTAGCGGTTCAAGGTGCATAATTAAAAACACACGCATTTTTTTACTTACCTATTCTTATCTCCATTTTCAACCAAGCTTTTAAAAACGTTCCACATATTCATCATTGATAAAAGTGCATACACTTAACTTTATATGTAGATCCCTAATATATAGTTTTTTAAGGAAAAAATATTGTTTTCTATTATATATTGATTTTTATTTGTAAATATATCATAATTCTAAAATACATAGGGTTTTTGTTTCTTGCATAATGTTTTATTTCCTTTCCCATATGGATAACAAATTATATGGTTCATGAGTACAAACCAAGACCTACAAAGTAAGAAAAATAAAAAATAAAAATTGATTGATCATGTTAAGATCCTCAAACCCAATCTCGATGCTTAACCTTGTAATTTGTCTTCATTAAGTTTATTAATTAAAAAATATATTTTGAATTAACATGTTTCATGAGAAGGAAGCATTAGCTTCCACCAACCCTTTTACCTTCTTGGTGGACTTAGAGTAGATATTAGACTTGCATATTAAATTAACAAATGCCATGAGAGGGAAGCATTGGCTTGCACTAACCCTTTTACCTTCTTGGTAGACTGAGAGTTGATTTCAAACTTGCATTTACACTTGAACTTGACAGAGAAGTTTTTGGAGGAAAAATTGGACTACCACAACAACTTGAGCTACTATTTGAAAAAGTGGGGAAAGGAGTTATGCCATATTATGATGAATCTGCTTCCACAAGTGTTTTCTTTCCATCTAAACACTTGTGTGGTATTCCAACGCTTGTATTCTTTACTCTCTTAAAATTAACCAACAAAACTGCACTCTTTGATTTTTGAATCTATCTTCTTTTTAGTCTCTTTTGAAACATGTACATATGCCAATAAACAAAAACTCTCTAAGGTTCTACATTGGGTCTTCTTCCAAACACGGTTCTTCTTGTATACAATTCTTTGATTTTTTGTATGGATCTAATTAAGAATATACACATTTGTGTCTAGAACTCATGCTTGTAACATGGACTTTGTCAAATTTCAATAGAGATCTAATTTTTCCTCTTAGCAATGCCATTTTTTTCTTTTTCACTAAATTCATCCCTAGAAAATTCCTCCAAATTTTGATAGAATATCTACTTTATTCTTCAACTAAAATGTTAAAATTCAAAAAACAACCAAACATCTATTAAAAACAAATTTGGTAAGCAGGGTGTTTTTTATTTATATTTTGACAAAATGTGCATCAATAAAAATGTGTCCATGTGAGATGGATGTCTATCTTTATCCAACCATACTCCTAGCCTTCCTAGAGGGAAACCAAGCCAACTATCAAACATGAAAAAATAATTCTCTATAAAAGTTTGTCTTCTCTATACTACTTGAGACATCTAAACTATGACTGTAAAATACTATTAAGGCTGCTAACATACCCAAATTGTAATTGTAACTGTAATTGAACTATCCATCATCAGAAGCAGGAACCTGGGGTTCCTTAGAAGGCTTGGGCACATCCTGCCGAGGTTGAGGATGAGGAGGCATGGCAGAGGAACAGGCTCCTTTATCACCCAGGATTTGAAATACCCCACCATGTTTTTTGACAAGCCAAGATGTCATAGTGATGAGAAAACTGACCTCACTTTCCAACACATCCATTCTATGAGAAAGTTGTCTAAGTTCTCCCCCCTGAGGTTTCATGCTCTAATCCATGAGGGTTTTGACATACCACTAAATTTCAACAATCTAGAAGAATTTCAAATCTTAATTTCTAGTGTACCCTAGGTCCGGTATGACCTTTCCCACTTGCTTGTCTATCTCCCTATCTTTGTGAGATATAACCTTCCTCACATTTTCCTCCACACCAAAAATGAAATCCTGCATCAATTTATCAATGATGTCCTGGTAGTGCTTCGTTGCCTCCTCGACCACCATGACTACTTTGGTTTTACGCTTGGATTCCTTACCAAATTGATGCTTTTGGGACTTCATGACCACCAATATGCCCTAAAACTGACCACCATAGTCCCTGTGACTGAGATCGAGCAACCTCATGTCTCAAAACCCACCAGAGAAATGAATAGTCAACTCCCATACCAATCAATAATTTTGCATGACCTCAGATTGTAAACTCGCCTTATCAATATGCCTTCCATGCATGGCCATGATGTGCCCCAAGATGAGGTTAGACTCCACTTCATTGATCATTAATGAGCTTATAATGGTCGAGCAAGGGAGGGGAAGGAACCTTATACTACACATCCCGGTTGTCCCAACCAATACTCATACTCAGAGAATGTGGTATGATCGGAGAGGAATGAGCATTAATCAACCCAGTAGGTGAGGCTATCAACAACACTCCCCACACTGGGATATGAAACTCACCACTTATGCCACCTACTGAATCTGCATGGTCATCGAAGTCACCTGTCATCCCATCTGGGTAACATCTATAAATTTAAAAAAATGAAAGAAATTACCAATTATTCATATAGGTTTGAGGTAGTAGATATTTTAATGAACCAAGAGGAGGCATGGGGCAGTATATATTTGAATGAACCAAAATAAACAATGGTTGCAAAGCCAACCATGATTTTCCCACTATATGTTTAATTATTTTAATTATTTTTGTTGCTTCCTTTGTACACAATTAGAGCAAACTTCATCCTTTTCTTCCATTTTGAGCAATCCATGAGCCATTTTTTTTTTTAAGAAATTCATTCCTTGAAACTTCCATAGCCACAACCAATTATTGTCTTTTACTATTGCTTCCAAATTATACCAAAAAAATATCTTAGTGTGTACAATCAATGTGCCTTTGCCAACAACTTTTATTGCCCTAATGTCTCTAAATTTCACTTGACTTTTCTTCTTTTCATCCATCTTCACAAATAAATTCTTGTCAATCATATGATTGAAGCAACCAAAATCATGGAACCAAACTTCATCCTCTAATGTCTTGTAATATAACAAAGAAACATATTAGATGTGGATTGCTCTCCTTCATCATGGTTGAAACTTCATCCTCTAATGTCTTGTCTTCTAAACATATTAGAGGTGGAATGCTCTCCTTCATCGTGGTTGAAAATTGCCTAATTGTTTTGCACTCGACTCTACTTGAGTCTATACTCCCTTTCAAAATGACCAAATCTTTTATAATAATGGCCTTGAATGTCTCTACATCCATGAATTCTCCCTGCCATGAAAAAAATTCCATACGATCAAACTTCATTATCCTTAAATTCTTCCTTTCTTGTACTATCCTAACTAATAAATTCCATTTCAGTAGTTAACTACTAAATCTACACGACAATCTTTATAATACACTCATGAAATTAATTTACTTGCATTCGGTGGACAACCATTGGCACAAACGATCAATAACCAACGTTCAGCAATCATAGGCAATAAAAATAGAGAGCAATAAACATACAATTGATTGCAACAAATCCATTTTCTTTAGCTCAATTCTGGACTACTCCAGATTCATGATTACACAATATTGGCGTCCGTGGCGCCTCTGCTGGCCGGATTCACATTTTTTTTGGCCATCTCGATTATGCCCGCATGATTGCATTTTATGCATGGAGAGTATGAACTCAGATCCTATTAATATTCCATAAATCTGTAATTTCTTCCTAAGATTCCTCTAAATCTCGATCTACATGCTCGAAATAGCAATTACATAATGACTAATAACAACCAATCTTGTTCTTTAGAAGTTCCATAACTAGCACAGCCGTTAATTCGTTGTTGGTGAACGCTGAAAGGCTTACAGTTGAGGAAATCCTAGGTAGAGGAGTGCAATTTTCAAGAATGAAGTTGAAGGAGTGCCTGTTAAACGTGCTAATCTCAAAGGTTAATTGTTTAAACGTGGCAATCATATGATGTTACAGTAATTTCTTAATATGATTAGATAAATGTTAAAAAGTAAACAGGTTAACTGATGCATTCATAAATGCAAGGAAGTTATCAACAATAAATCTGACTCATTGATTTTGGAGGACGACTAAGAATATACCGACATCTTCAATGTGTAGTCATCAGATTATAATTTAAGATTAAAAGATCATTAATTGTGCCCATCTTCAATGTGTAGCCATCATATTATAATTTAAGATTAAAAGATCATTAATTGTGCCCATCTCCAATAAATATACACCTTTCAACGTAATTAAATATAATTTATATTAAACGCACCAAAAACCACATCCTCTAGCAACGGTTTCACCTCCTAGGATTCAATTATGGCGATGATTTTGGAGCGGGGGACGATGCTACTGCATCACATAACTCTTATATAAAATACGGTCAACTCGATGTTCGTTGAAGTTAATGCAAGTTTGAGAATCATTCTTTGCTGGATTGATTGAACTCACTCATGACGTAATCATAACCTAAAAGCCTATCCACAGTGGTGGACAACTTCACCAGCCAGACACCCCATTACCTTTTTCAATAAAGCAGCTCAGACAGGATGACCTGAATAGAAATCACTAACCAGATCCGAGAGGTGCTTGGAGCTAATTCTCAGAATCATCTTAAATACGTGTACCTTAGTTTTTTAATTCAGTTATAATAATTCTACACCTAAGTAATTTTCATTCTTCATAAATTGTGACGATATAGATGGCCAATGTTCAAAATTTTGTATGTAGAGTATACAAACAATATGTAAGCAAGAGAATTAGGAAGAAAATCCTTGGACAATCCACCGACTGTAGAAGATCGATTTTTTAAACTGCCAAATTTTGTGTCTTGATTAATAATTTATTTCCTAATTTGCAATTTTGTGAAGTTTCACATTTTCTTAGTGAACAAATAATTGCAAGGTAAACCTACATACGATTATAATCAACAAACTTATTTTCTCGTGTAGTGTCCACAAACTTCAGTTAGAACACCCTCAAATTTGTCTTGTAGTACGCAAAATGGTCAGAAGCTTAGGTTGGGATGCACTGAAACTCCAATTGAAAGCAATGGAGAGACCTATTTTATACATCTCTATTGTATAAACATACACACAAGATGATCAATCCAAATGAGAGATGTTGCTATGATAACTTGTCTACTTCTATTGATCTACCAAACATGTTTATTTATACATGGTTTTTTCTTCGAAAAGAGCTAGAGAAATCTTGATAATCATCTAGACTACGAAGCTTCTAGATATGATCTATCTAAAACATGTCGATTGCTTCTACTACATTTTTTGCATGGGGTAAAAATTGATCACTGAGAGTAATTAGTATTTTTCAACACTCCCCCTTAATTATGACCATTGAATACTAACCATTACAACTTTGACATTGGACGATGCCTCTATATACTTACAAAACTCATAATATGTTGGCATGATGGTCTAAGTCTTAGCTAGGCTTACATGAGATCAACTCAAAAACTTGTTTTACATCTTTTACTTTTGCATGGTGGTTCAGTTTGTCTTATGCTCTACAAGCTTTTTCTTTCTTTTGCTCCAAACTTTATATTCTGCATACATTTTCTTCTTCTTTAGCTTCAAAGTTACTCACGTCCACTTCTTCAATATTTCATCTTTTCTTCTTCTTCAGCTTCATCGTTACTCTGGTAGACTTCTTCAATATTTCATCTTCTGCATATGCTTGTACTTCAACTACTGCTAATTGAACATTTTTTTCAATCTCGTTAAGATCAAGAACATCTTCATTTTCTTTCATCTCCTTTTCCAATGTCGCAACAACTTCATCACCTACAATCGTTGCCTTCAGTTTTTTTGTTCCTTCTTTTGCTGCACTAATGGTATATTTTCCATACTCAATTTCATACTTGGGATTTGCAAGCCATTCTTGATAACTTAGCATAAAATTCAATATTCACTGTATCCTCATCCATGTCTTCAATAGTTTTTATTGCTAGATTATTATCACATTTTTCTACTGCAAAGACAAATTCACTTTCGCCTTCACCTTTAAATTCATCATCCACATGCGTATCTACACAGAGTTACCTTTCTCTTCTGCAAATTCTTCAACATATTTCTCTAACAACTTCTACAATTATTTTTGCAATGTCAAATTCCTCTACTTTGTTTGCTATAATAGTCACTCTATCAACAACTACAACACTTTGTGTCTTAGCTTGATGATGATCAATGTTGCTCCTCCTTCCACTGTATGCCATCTCCTGAATATCCCAAGCTTCTTTGGCCCTAGTTGTTGTTGCAATTTTGGGAAGAATGGTCTCATCCAAGCCTTGTTGAATGAGAAACAACGTTGTTGCATCACTATTCTTATTTACTATGAGATGATCTTTCTGATATTGAATCGTGGCTTCATAGGCTACCTGTTTTGAGGCTTCTTCAAATCTATTCAACACAACATCACATAAATCATCCATACGTAGTCTAGTTCTCATCTTACTGGCCCAAATATCATATTTTTTACAAAAGAATGTGGGAAGAGAATAATAATTGTTGAACATATCCATCAATTCACAACCACAAGGATTAACGAAATAAACACACACAACAATGTAGGTTGTCTACTACCATCGATCTTGCACTTTTTTTTCACACTTCATCAATGATAGGGGTGTCGGGTACAAACATGCACCTCAAGGTGTTCCACTTCACTTTGAGACTTGAAACCTTGTCCTCAAATAAGGACTCAACCACAACAAATTTTTTATTAAGTTGAATACAACAAAAATGCAATACTTGCACAATTACAAGCAATTACACACAATGTGAATGTGAGAACAACCCAATCGCTCCAAACAAGTATGGGAAGTACCATTAAAGATGCTTGGTAAGAAAATAGTGGGAATTAATTCCTTCCAAAGTATTGAAAAAACTATTCTTCTCAAGCTCCAAAATCGACAGGAAAATTAACTCAAATAAACATAAAACTACTAAGGTATCGCCTTCTTGAACATGGTAGTGATATTGGATCTTCTGAGAGATTCATTCAACACCGCTAGCACTAAGTGGAGATCTGAGTTGGGATTTATTCCTCTTGCAAAAATATGATCCACACCTCGGATCAACTCCTCTGCAAATTGTTTCCCAAATCTTCAACAACGGGCTCGAACCTCTGTAAATTCATTCCTAAATCTGCTACAACAACCAAGGAGAGAGAGAGAAAAAAGAGAAAATATGGGCATTCTGACGGTAGATATGTTAAAATGGCGATAGTTTTGACAACTCTCCCTATTCCAGAAAACAATTTTTTCTATGGGGTTTCAATTTTACCAGTGGATTGCCTCTGCTACGATAGTGGGGAACAATATAATTCTGTCGCAGACTCTAACCTCCCAGACGCTTCCATTATACAACATGATTTTTCACCCAAATTACATAAACCCTCGACTTCCTCTTCTCACAGTCGAACTGAAGTGATCCCTTAGCTATGATACTAGATTGAAAGAAAGGGAGAGACTAATTACATACAACTGCAGTTGTATAAGCATACACATAAGATGATCAATCCAAATTGGAGTTACTACTCTAAGAACTTCTCTACTTCTATTGATCCACTAAATAGGTTTATTTATACATGCCTTCTTCTCCAGAAAAATCCTGATAAATTTTGAGAATCATCTAGACTACAAAGGTTCTAGAAATGATCTATTTAAAACATATCGATAACTTCTACCTACTTCATTTATTGCATGGGGTAAAAACTAATTACCTAGATTTTCAACACCAATAAGTTCATCTTTAAATATTTATAATGTTTTATTTATACCACCCTAATAATAGTTTCTCTACTCCAACTATAGATTTAGCTTTCCCACTTGCATCAACATAAAGACATTGCACTTCAAATGTGTTTTATTTTCATATGGAAGAGTGAAGGAGGGGCGAATTCAAAACAATTTTTGTATCAACTCAGTACAAACACATAAAAAACATAAGTCAAAAACCAGAACACAAGAGACACAAGAATTGTTGCTCTAAATTTTTTAATGCTTTCATTGCTTCTCGAGAGATAATTAAATACACAAAACTTACTAATAATATGACTCAACTCTTCTAGAGATTTCTTCAACTAGCCATAACTAACTGTGACTCTTTTTCAACCTTCTGAACTTAGAACTCTCAAAAAATAGCTAACGAGAGTAATTTCCATATTTCAACACCCCCCCTTAATTACAACTGCTAACAATTCTAACACTAACCATGACAACTTGATAATCGACATTGCCTTTATAGGATTACAAAATTCATACCATGATGGTCTGCTGGTCTAAGTCTCAGTTACGCTTACAACACTTGAGATCAACAAAAAAAAAAGTTTCACCTTCTTTACTTCATGTTGGTGTAGCTTGTAGTCTCTATGTTATACAAGTTTTTTCTTCTTCTTGCTCCAAACTTTATATTCTGTGTAACTTCTCTTCTTATTCAACTTCAACGCTGCTCTAGTCGTCATCTTCATCTGTTTCTTCTTATGCATTTGTTTGTACCTTAGCTACTGTTGATTTAACTTTTCTGTCAACCTCTGTAAGATCAAAAACATATTTATTTTCTTTCATCTCCTCTTCCACTATCACAATAACTTCAACAACTCTAATGCTTTCCTCTTTATTTGGTTCTTCTTATGGTGCAATTATGACAACTTCTTCATAACCACCTTCATCTTCATCATAATTGGGATTTGAAAACCCTTCCTCAAGAAATGCTAATTCAACATTCACTATAGCCTCATTCATGTCTTCAACAATTTCCATTGTTAGATTCTCCTCATATTTTTCTATTGTTGCAAATGTAATGCCATTTTCATATTTAACTTCAATTTCTTCATCGACATATGTATCTACAGAGTGGGCTTCACTTTCTTTACCATGCTCATGCTCTACATCTCGTACAAAGTCACATTTTTCTTTCGTAATTTTGTCAACAGATTTCTCTACATTGTTCAAGACAACTGTAGTCTCCATATCTTTTTTATTTTCTTCTACTTTAGCAAATTCTTCATCAAAAAATACAACACTATGTGGATCATCTTGATGTTGATCGGTGTTTCTCCCCCTTTCACTATATGCCATATCCAGAATATCCAAGCTTCTTTTGACTTGGTTGTTGCTGCAATTTTGGGAAGAATGCTCTCATCCAAGCCTTGTTGAATGAGAAACAATGTTGATGCATCGTCCTTCTGATTTTCTATGAGCTGATCCTTCGGATCTTGAATCATGGTCTCATAGGCTACCTGATCTAAGGGTTCTTCCAACCCATTCAACACAATATCGCGTAAATCTTATGTATGTAGTCTGGTTCTCATCTTAATGGCCCAAAAATTGTATCTATGACCGTTGAAGGATGTTTCTTGAAGCCTTATTTTCTTTTTAACTTCTAAACAAAAACACCTGAGTTTTCGTAACTTGCACTGGGGACTTGTACTTCAAAACCTATGAAAATTTAAGAAACCCCCAAAACATTTTTTTTTATTTCTTTACTGATGCAAAAGAAATATCTCACCAATATCTTTTAATGACATTTTAAATAAATTAATGAAAAGGTTGTAGTCTAAATGTTCTACGAAATAACTCTTCTCATACCATTTTTTCTGGAAACATTTGCTCAAAATATGGCAAGAAATTGTTAGATACTTAGATTTGAGTGATTATTTCTATGTAATCCTAGTGCCCCTGGAGTTTTTTAGCAAGTTAATTCCATTTATGCATTCATAATTGAATTTAAAAAAACAAAAAATAGTGATTTTATGAAGATTTGTCAGACAAAAAAACATTTTGTAAAACAATGAGACAACACCAATGAAAAGTGGCCTATTTTTAATTAAAATAGGCTTGACAGCTTGCGACTTCTTCTCCTTGGCGACGACCAACCTCGGACCTATGAGAGAACAACTACGGTTTGGATACATACAGCTGCTACCCCACATATATTTGAATGAAAAGAAAATCGATTTCAAATCTTTGCATGCACACTAGATTTGTAACACTGTGTGCATGATCTCAGCCAAAACTCTGTATGACTAGCTAGAATCAAAACTCTGCATGCATGATTTGAGGTGGATCTTCCTCTTTCACCTAGCAGCAACTATCTTGAGCACGTGGCTATGGACCCAGAGCGAATCCAAGGGGCTCTCCTGGACTCTGTAGAAACCCTCACGATTCGTTTTATTTGGCTCTGATTCCCCTTTGAAGGAAGAGGAGGGGAGAATTAAAAATAGTTGTTGTATCAACTCAGTACAAACAAACAAAAACGGAACTCAGAAACAACTAGAACACAGGAGTGACAAAATGAGAACAAGAAGATAGAATTGGGAAATAAGAAAATGAGCAGAGCGCAAATTGTATTGAGTATTCAGAAAAAAGGACAAAGGTTGAGCTAAATAGACTCAAGCAAATCAAGAACATAAAGAAACGGTTGTACAACTGGCAGTGTATAGTCAGACTGTTGAGGTTACATATATATTTAACACTCCCTCTTTAACTCAACAGTTACAAACATCATCACTGATAATTCCCAAGTGTTGTCTCTGAAAATAAAAAACGAATTTTCCTAGTGGCTTTGTAAAAATATCTGCGAGTTGATCTCAAGAGCCACAAAATTGAAGTGCTATGTCACCATTATTGACTAGCTCGTGTAGGAAGTGAAAATGAGTGTCAATATGCTTGATTTTCTTGTGAAACACGTGATTTTTGGATAGAGAAATTGCTGAGGTGTTGTCACTGAAGATAGGAGTTGGCTCCTTTTCTGTATGTGACATATCATTCAATATTCTTCTCAGCCACACAACTTGGCAGGAAGCTGAGATAGTAATGACATACTTTGCCTCTGCATAAGATATTGATACAATGGGTTGCTTCTTTGATGCCCATGAAATCAGGTTCATGCCCAGGTGAAAAACATGTCCCGAGGTTCTTTTCTTGTCATCTAGGCTTCCTTCAAAATCCCTGTCTGTGTAACCAGAGAGACGATTATCATCAGACTGAGTGTACCATAAGCCAAAATTAAGAGTTCCTGCAACATATCTCAAAATCCTTTTCGCCATCTTCCAATGAGAATCTTTGGGGGATTCCATCAACCTGGAAACAAGGTTGGCTGCATACATACTATCAGGCCTAGTTTCTATAAGACACAATAAACTACCTAATAAACTTTTGTACAGGGTAGGGTCCACTGTAGGGCCTTCATCTTTCTTACTCAATTTTGTGCCTAGGGGTATAGGAGTTTCTGTTGGATTGCAGTCTTCCATGCAGAATCTTTTGATGATGTATGCTGAATACTTTTGCTAACAGACAAAAATGCCTTTGGTTGATTGATCAATCTCAATCCCCAAAAAATATTTCATTATGCCAAGATTTTTCATCTCGAACTCAGATTGCATGGCATGTTTAAAACTGGTTAACTCAAATTTTTCAGTATATATCATGTCATCAACATATAAACATACAATCAAAATTTTATCGTGTTGATCTGTTTTGGTGTATAAAGTTGGCTCATTTTGGCTTCTGCTGTAACCACTTTTGATCAAATAAGTGTCAATTCTATTGTACCAAGATCTTGGAGCTTTCTTTATGCCATACATGGCTTTCTTCAACCGATATACTATGGCTTTCTTCAACCGATATACTTTGGCTATCTTCTCTTTGACTTCAAATCCAGGTGATTGATCCAAATAGACCTCTTCTTTTAAGACACCATTTAGGAAAGATGACTTGACATCCATATGGTATGCTTTCCATTTGTGTTGAGCTGCTATGGCTAAGAGAGTCCTTATAGTGTCCAATCTTGCTACTGGAGCAAAAGTTTCACCATAATCAGTACCTAGTTGTTGTGAGAATCCTTTGGCAACAAGTCTTGCCTTGTGCTTTCCAATCTACCCCTTTTCATTAAGTTTAGTTTTATAAACCCACTTGACACCAATACTTTTCTTGTGTCTAGGCAGATCAACAAGATCCCATGTCTTGTTCTTCTGAATGGAGTCAATCTCTTGGTTCATGTCTTGAACCCAATGTGGCTCCTTAGCTGCCTCTTTAAAAGATGTGGGTTGACATGACATTAATGAAAAAAGATTGTGTTGATCAATGTCATCCAACTGCTAATGGATTTCTCTCAAACTTTGAGTTCTCTGATTTGGAAGTTCAGAGGAAGAGTTTTTGCTAGAAGTTGAGTTATCATGAGAACTTTCAGATTGTCCTTGTACCTGTAGTCTTGGAAGAGTAGGCTAATGTATTTGTTGTCCTGAATTCTTTGTGTCTTCAGGAAGTGGAAGAAATGAATCTTGACTGCCCATAGGTTGATTTTCAAACTCACTCCAGAACTGATTTTCAAACTCACTCCAGAACTGATTTTCAAGAAATTTGACATCTCTGCTTAGAATGAGTTTCTTTGAAATTGGATTGTAGAGTCTGTAGGCTTTGGATGTTTCACTATAGCTAGTAAAGATGCATTTCTCACTTATATCATCAAGTTTCTTCCTTAATTCAAAAGGTATGTGAGTGTATGCTATGCATCCAAATGTCCTTAGATGAGAAACATTTCACTTTGTCCCACTCCATGCTTCTTGAGGGACCTTCATATTGAGACTGTTGGTTGGAGATCTATTTAGGAGATAAGCTGAGGATGCTACTACTTCAGCCCAAAATGTATTTGATAGACATTTGTCTTTGAGAAGGCTTCTTTTCATGTTCACGTTTCTCTGATTTTTCCTTTCATCCACTCCATTCTGTTGGGGAGTATACCTGGTTGTAGTTTGCATGATGATGCCTTGTGATTTGCAGAAATTTGTAAATTCTTTGGAGATGTATTCTCCTCCTCCATCTGACCTGATATCTTTTACATATTTTCCACTTTGTTTTTCATCTTCAGCTTTGAATTCTTTGAATTTTGCAAAATTTTAAGACTTGTGTTTGAGAAAATAGATCCAAATTTTCTTGCTAAAGTCATCAATAGATGTTAGAAAATAAAATATACCACATATTGAATCTGTTTTCATTGGTCCACATAGGTCAGTGTGAACCAGTTCTAGGTGTTGTTTGGCTTGAGTGAAGGACTGTGGAAAACTAGTTCTCTTATGTTTTCCAAGTATGCAAGACTCACATGGGGGATTTTTCTCTTTGAAAATAGGTAGACCTTTGACCATGGAGTGCTTTTGTAGAAGACTTAGACTTTGAAAGAGTAGGTGTCCAAATCTTGTATGCCAAACCATCGTTTCATTGGGGGTGGATGCACTTGTGCATATGAATGGATCCGATTTGCAGTTATGAGGGTCAGGGGAAACATTTTATTCCTAGTCATGTGGATTTCAGAAACCAATTTTCTACTGGGGGTTTTATCATATATCCTATAGGATGCTCCTTCAAAAAGTAACTTATAGCCATGTTCATTTAGTTGTCCTACACTTAGCAGATTATGTGTCAGATCTGGAACATGATGGACATTGTGTATGTCTTTCTTTACATTTTGTTTAGTAAGAATAGGAACAATTCCTTTTCCTTGAACTTTGATTAAAGAATCATTTCCTAGGGTGATATAAGATGAAATTGAAGAATCAATGAATGAAAGTAAATATTTGTTACTTGTCAGTGATTGCTGCATCCATTGTCCAACAACCAAAGATCTTTATGTTCTTCAGTCTTGTGGCATGAGAGAAACATACCATCTGAGGTTTCTCCTTCATGATTTGAGACATGTGCTCTGCTTGAGTGTTGATTTGCTTGCTTCTTCCGGCATTCAGATTCATAGTGCCCAAACTTATTGCAGTAATAGCATTATATGCTTGATTTGTCATTTGAGCTTCTCCCTCTGCCTCTTTGAGACTTGAAATTCTTATTCTAGTTTTGTTGTCTGTAACCTTGGAAATTATGATTCTGGTTTTGTTGTTTATGACCTTCATTTCAGTGATGGTTACTTGGACTTCTCCCTCTTCCTTGATGACCTCTACCTCTCTCTCTACTGAAAGAGAATTGAGTCTTGAAGGCAATGGCTATTGACTCATCTTCAAGATGTAGTCTGGTCTCATGTGTCAACATGGAACCCATTAATTCATCTATTCAAAAATTTGACAGATCCTTGGATTCAAGGATGGCTGTAACAACCATTTCAAATTTCTTTGGTAAAATTCTGAGGAATTTCTCAACAATTCGTTGATCAAGGAGGGCTTCACCAGTCAATATGATCTGGTTTATGATTCCCATGACTTTGGTCATAAACTGATCAATGTTTTCAGACTCTGTCATTTTTAAAGTCTCAAAATGCGTCCTCAAGGTCTGTAGTTTGACTGTTTTGACCTTGTCATTGCCTTGGTAAGATGATTTAAGGATGTCCCAGGCTTGTTTTGAAGTAACAACGCCTGTGATTTTTGATAAAATCGAGTCATCTACAAAATTTTGAATCTAGAATTTGGCTTTCTTCTCTTTGTTCCTTTGTGTTGCCTGAGCAGTTCTCTGTTGGTTGGTCATGGCAGCAAGGTTTGTTGGATTTGGTTCCACATATCCAAGATCCACTAGATCCCAACACTCTTGTGCTTACAATAAGGATCTCATTCTAAGAGACCAAAACTCATAATTCTTTCCAAGAATAATCGGTCCTTGAGTTGGTCCTAATTGCTCGAGGTGGCCATCTTTGAAGAAAAAAAATTTCAACAACAAGAAATTGTTCAACGATTTGTGTGCTTACTTGTTTCCTTCGCATAAAACCAAGTCTGTGAAGTTCTCTCAATGACTTCAGACCGAAAAACACAGGGTAGACCACTTCTTTAGCTTCGATCTAGCTGGATCTGACTATCCGAGCGTGAGATCTACGGATTGAGAGCTCTGAGCTATGTTCTTTAGCAATTGTAGCCTCTCTAATGGCGGAATCGGGCTATCTGAGTTTACTCGATAGCCAAAATAAATTTACAGCTCAACTTCTCATGTGACCGGGGGCTGAGAACCAGGCGCTTCGGGTTTTTTCATTTCGGGACTTTGCGTTTTGGGACGTTGGAGGACTGCTCACCTCTCTTCTTCCAACTCCCGATTTTCTAAAGTTCCTCCTGACTCTTGATTTGAAAACTAGAGCCTAGCGAGTTCTAGCTCCTTCCCTTTGACTTCCACGATGTGACCTTCGGCTATGACTCAGGGCCCAACTTCTGAGCACTTTGCGTTGTCGGAAGATTGCTTTCTCTCTTCTTCCGAAACCCGAACTTGCGATCGTGTCAGATCAACGATCCATGAATCCCCGCGGTCAAATGGTTCAGATCTCCTCTTCACACTTCGGGACTTCGTGTCTCCAGAAGTTAGCTATCCCCGTTCTCCCAAACTCCGAACCCTCGAACTCTACTTGCGTCAAATCGACGGTCCCGATCTCTCCTTCTAGCCAATGGCTGAGATGATATCGTGAACTCAGACTTCATGAATTCTTGCTTCTACTACCTCGGGATTTTTCGATTTGTGAATCAACGAAGTGTTGATCCAATGTCGCATCCAACGGTCCATATCTCTCCCACAACCGACGGTTGAGATCCACTTTGTGACTTCGTGCTTCACGAAGTTGAGATTTCTCTCCTGCAATTCTTCCAATGTCTAAATCCTCTAATTCTCGGATCTGCTGCCACCTGTCAACCCTGACAATGGATGGTTCTGATGACTTCGGAACTTCGGGACTTTGCAAGTCCTCTCTCCTGTGCACTTTCCTTGGGATCTAATGGTTGTTGGTCCTTGGACTCAGATCTGACAGTTGTAACACGTTCTCCTTTCTTGCACACTCCTACTTTTTGAGTTTGATTAATGGCTCAGATCTTTTCGCAGGGCCGATCTTATGGCTCCTGAGATTGTCGTTTGCTGTATCTGCAAAGAATCTCTTCTTAAGAAGGAATTTCATGGATTTGTCATGAATTATTTTAAAAAAATCTCATAGATCTTTAATTGTTTATGACTTCTGCAGCTCTTCTTCTGTGCGTTTTCTTTCTGCAACGATCTTTTGAGCGGATAGGCGGACTGCAGACTTCTCTCCAAGCTTTGTGAAGAATCTGTGTCCCGTGTATTATGTAAGCTCTGCGCTCTTCTTGCTAAGATCAAGGCTACTCTCCAGGCACTGTGAAGAGGCTTATGTCCTAAGCTCTAATACCATGACAAAATGAGAACAAGAAGATAGAATTGGGAAACAAGAAAATGAGCAGAGCGCAAATTGTATTGAGTATTCAGAAAAAAGGACAAAGGCTGAACTAAATAGACTCAAGAAAATCAAGAACATAAAGAAATGGTTGTACAACTGGCCAAGACAGCTAGCAGTGTACAATCAGACTATTGAGGTTACATATATATTTAACAAAGAGACACCAGAACGACGGTCAATGTTTTTCATTGCTTCTCCAGAGATAGTTAAATAAACATAAGTTATTAATAATACGACTCAGCTCTTCTATAGATTTCTTCAACTAAAGAGAACTAAGTGAAATGAGACTCTTTTTCAACTTTCTAAACTTAGAACTCTCTTAAAAATAACAAACTAAAATAATTACCATATTTCAACAAAGAGAAATTGCTTTTCTATATTACCACACAACTACTACGGCTCCTTCTCTGGAGATTCCAAGCAATAATCAGATTCCTTCATCACATGTATTTTTATCAGATTCCTTCATCCCATGCCTTTTTATGATCGAAAGAGATATAGTGAACTGCTTCTAGTAAACCAAGGAGATCGCATGAGTGTAGAAATTGGGACTTTTGGGAATTATTTCATTGATCCATAGCTCACCTACATCTTACCTGGAATTTAGCAACTTAATCAATAGTCAGCATCTTGGCCCGTCGATCCCTTATATTTCTTGATAGTTGGCATTTCCCCTGCTGATATGCATCACTCCTGTTCGTATTCGTTATGGCCTTTTTTTTTTCCCTTAGACATTGCATATGACAGAATGGGAATTCAACCATCCTATGAGATTTATGAACTCTTGTAGTTCCATGATGCTTTCCCCGTAAGATTTATGATCTCTTATAGTTTCATTATGCTTTTTCCAGGGCTTCCTAATATATATGTATCTCATTGAGGCTTTTCTTTCCTGGCACCGACATTTTTATTACATCTGTAAATTGTTTTCTTGTTTTCTTCTCCGTTGTATCTACCCTCTACCACTGTAACTAGTTTGTTCGTTTCTTACCCTCAACCTTTGTAACATTGGTTGGGTTTTAATGCAATCATATGTTTTCCTTCCTTAGCACTCTGTATAGGACATATTCTAAATCTTAGGTAAGTAGTTTGTTCGTTTCTTACCCTCAACCTTCGTAACATTGGTTGGGTTTTAATGCAATCATATGTTTTCCTTCCTTAGCACTCTGTATAGGACATATTCTAAATCTTAGGTAAGTAGGGTAGTTGGTCAGTGTCGGGAAAAGTCCCCATCTTGTCAATGTGGGTTTAATCTCCAGGTCACTGGTTCAAATCATGTAAGTATCTTTGTTGACTAATTCAAATTCAAATCCTTTGAGTATCTTTCTGACACTTCAACCTTCTTCTTAAAAAATTTCAAAACTTCTTTTTAGAAACTTTCAAATACTTTGAGTATCTTTCTGACACCTCAACCTTTTTCTTAGAAACTTTAATGCTTCAACCTTTTTCTTAGAAACTTTAATGTTACTTTCAAATACTTTGAGTATCTTTCTGACACCTCAACCTTTTTCTTAGAAACTTTAATGCTTCAACCTTTTTCTTAGAAACTTTAATGTTGTGGCAGGGCATCACATGCATTGTATTGTATTGGCTATGTCAGTGAAGTTGTGACATATTGTGAGTATCTTTCTGACACCTCAACCTTCTTCTTAGAAACTTTAATGCTGCAACCTTTTTCTTAGAAACTTTAATGTTGTGGCAGGGCATCACATGCATTGTATTGTATTGGCTATGGCAGTCAAGTTGTGACACAACATACATTGTATTGGTTATCTGAGTCAAGTTGTAAGGCAAGGGTCGTCAATATCCAATCTACAATCCACCTGCCTTAACATTCAATGCTATTTAGAAAGCTAGATATTGCTCTGATCTAGGTGGATATCAGTGGCCACCCACCTTTTCCAAATGGCTCAAAATAGTTTTCTGACCATTTTGGCAATATACTATTTTTAGCAGGTTTTAACTTCAGGGGCCATTTTGAGGGCCTAAATGAAGTTTTTTCGAGATCGAGGTTCTCAATGATATCCTAAGGCAATATTGAGCCCCCAAAATGAATCTCCTCGACGATACCTTTCCAACGAGCTATCACACGCCTAAAACGGAGATCGTATGCAAAAGTTACGACCCCGGGAAGTTGATGCACCAACT
>JZKD02S1085670.1:655086-681329 GCA_000966675.3 Picea glauca | reverse complement strand
CACATAAGTTTATATTGCATATTTATACACATGAAGCAAGGTCCTGTAAAGTTTATTTTAATGAAGTAGGGGTGCTTGCATAGCATAACAAGTCAACCTTCTATTTTCAGATCAGTAATATCAGATGAGATTGAAGAATCAATGCATGAAAGTAAATCTCTTTTATCTTTCATGTGATTGTTGCATCCACTGTCCAACAACCAGAGATCTTTAGGTTGTTCTTCAGTCTTTTGGCATGAGAGAAACATACCTTTTGAGGTTTCTCCCGTATGATTTGACACATGTGCTTTGCCTGAGAGATGATCTGCCTGCTTCTTCCGTCATTCAGATTCATAGTGCCCATATTTTTTGCAGTAATAGCATTGTATGCTTGATTTGTCATTTGATCTCCTCCCTCTGCCTCTTTGAGGTTGAAAATTCTGATTCTGGTGTTATTGTCTGTGACCTTGAAAATTTTGATGCTGGCTCTATTGTCTGTTACCTCCATTCGAGTGTTGGTCACTTGTAGTATTCTCTCGTCCTTGGTGACCTCTGCCTCTCCCTCTGCTGAAGGAGAATTGATTTTTGAAGGCATTGGCGATTGACTCATCTGTGAGATGTAGTCTAGTCTCATGTGTCACCAGGGAACCCGTCAGTTCATCTGTTGAAAAACGTGACAGATTCTTGGATTCAAGGATTGTTGTAACAACCATTTCGAATTTATTTGGTAAACTTCTTAGGACTTTCTCAACAATGTGTTGATCAGTGATGGCTTCACCGGTTAATATGATTTGTTTCACGATTCCCATGACTCTGGTCATAAACTGATCCACATTTTCAGACTCTGCCATTCTTAAAGTGTCGAATTATGTCTTCAAGGTCTGCAGTTTGACTGTTTTGACCCTGTCATTGCCCTGGTAGGCTGATTTAAGGATGTCCCAAGCCTGTTTTGAAGTACCAGCACTTGTGATTTTTGAGAAAATCGAATCATCCACGGAATTTTGAATCCATAATTTAGCTTTCTTTATTCTGTTCCTCTGAGTTGCCTGAGCAATTTTCTGTTGGTTTGTCATGGTGGAAAGGTCTGTTGGATCTGGTTCCACATATCCAAGATCCACTGGATCTCAGCACTCTTGTGTTTGCAAGAAGGATTTCATTCGAAGAGACCAAAACTCATAGTTCTTTCCAAGAAGAATCGGACCTTGAGTTGGTCCTAAATTGCTAGACGTCGTCGTATTTAAAGAATTTGAACAAAACCGAAAAAAAAAATTGGAAAAATTTTGTGTTTACCTATTTCTTACGCCTAAACCATGTCTGCTAATTTCTCTGTCCCTCAATTTTCCGAAATCCGAAATATCCCAGCTCTTATTCAAATGCCTTTTTAAGATTTCGCGTTTCGAGACTTCCAGTTTCTCGATGTCAAGAGTCCTTGACCCTTCGTCCTTCCGATCTATGAAATGTCGATTTACCGAAATGGCTTTAACGACAATTAGCCCCAAGACTATACCTCCGGTCCATGTGACCGCTTCCCATATGACCGCAGTCCTATTTTGGGGTTTTATGACACAAAGCGCCCAACCTCTTGTCTCTTGGATGGCCGAAATGCCGAAATGACCTTTATCGCATTAGCCCCTTGAGCTATGCCTTGGTCCATGTGACCACTACTCATAAGATCACAGTCTTGTTTCCGGGTTTCGAGACTCAAGCGCCCGATCTCCTGTCCTCTTGACCCCCAAAATACCGATACGCGGAATGTCGAAATGGCAAAGAGTCCTTCTCCTTTCGAAAAATCTCCCGAAATCCTGGATTGCTGCCACGTGTCTCCTCAAGATGGACGGTCCTCCTGCGTTTCGCGATTTCGCGACTTGCGACCCCCGGTGACACAAATCCTCTGTCAACTTGAAACCCCGGTAGCCGAAATACCGACGGTTTCCTCGATCTCTGCCATGTGTCCCAACGAATGGATGGCTGTGATCTTTTCGGTATTTTGGGACTTTCATCGTGGAGTGTCCCAACCTTCGTCAACAAGACCTCTGATATCCCGAACTCCGAAATGCCAAAATTTTGATGGCGCTTAGATGTGCTTCCATGTATCCTAACGAATGGATGGTTGTGATCTTTTTGGGATTTCGGGACTTTTGGCGTGGAGTGTCTCGACCTTCGTCAACAAGACCTCCGATATCCCGAACTTCGAAATGCCGAAATTTTGATGGCGCTTGGATGTGCTGCCACGTGTCCTAACGAATGGACGGTCGAGATGATTTTGGGATTTTAGGACTTTCACCGTGGAGTGTCCCGATGTTTATTAACAAGACCTCCGATATCCCCAACTCCGAAATGCCGAAATTTTGATGGTGCTTCGATCTGCTGCCATGTGTCCTAATTGATGGATGGTCGAGATGATTTCGGGATTTCACGTATCGGGGTTTGGAGTGCAGTCTCCTTTTCTCGTCCAACTCCTGGTTCCCGATTTCGCGATAGTGTTAGATCGACGACTCATGATATTTCTCGATCCAACGGTCTAGAATGAATCGAGATTTCGCGATTCGCGAATTCTCACGGTAGTCCTCTAACCTTTACACCCTGCGAGTCAGCGAAATGTCGATATCTTGCCGCGTGTCCCTTGATGAATGGTCCTAACGATTTCGTGACTTCACAAGTCAAAATTTCTTCTGTGCGCTCTAGAGGACTAAGCCTCGTGCACTTTCTCACGGATCTGATGACTATTGGTCCTCTGTGCCAAATCTGACGGTTGAAAATCTTTCGTCGTTTCTGCGCTCTCCTCGTCCTTGCTATAGTCGATTTGCGCCCCAGGTCTGTTCATAGGTCTGATCTTACAGCTGCAACTGCTCGTTCTTGACTGCTTTCGCAAGTTCTTTGCTGTTCTTGCAAAGAGTTTCTCCTGAGAAAAGAAATTCGTGAATCTTTTAAAGATTTGAAAGAATTTCATGAGTTCTTTGAAGCTTACTGTTCTCTGCTACAATCTTTGATGGATTTGAGATATTTCCCGAAATTCTTTAAATGTGCTTGCCTCTTGTAGCTCTTCTTCGAGAATCTTTAACGTATCTGAAATTGTTCACGATTCTTTAAACTTTCTTCTTCTGCAGTCTCTTCTTCCTCGATCTTTCGAGCATGTAGCGCTTTGCTTCCTCGTTAGAGTTTCCCGCGACGATCTTTTGAGCGAAATGCAGACAACGGATTTCTCTCCAGTCTTTGTGAAGTGGCTCGCGTCTTGTGCTCTCGTTCACAGTGTAAGCTCTGCGTTGTTTGAGGATCGGGTTGCTCTCCAGTCTGTGTGAAGAGGCTTACTGTTGAAGCTCTGATACCATGATAAATTGTGAAGCAAGAAATGTAGAGAGAAAGAATAGAGCAGAAATAGTATTCAGTATATTGAGAATGTAAGGAGAAAGTACAATGACAAGAGTTAACGAAGCAGTTATGTGCAAAAGAAAAATAGCTGAGTTAAATAGGCTCAAGCAAATCAAGAAAAGAACTTGGCAGTGTACAGTCAGCCTGTTGAGGTTACATTATATTTAACACTTTCAACTTCCTTTACTACCAACTGCCTTGCTCGTGGAGCTCATCACCTTCACTGCCAAGTGACTCTTCCTTGGAGTTCACTTCCTTAGCATGACTGCCTCTTTCTTGGAGTTCACCTTCTTCGCCCCCTTCACATCACCATTGCCGATGCACCGCTTTTTTCGGCTGTCAAACAACTGCTATAGTTTTGATGTTTGATGTTTCTGCGAACAATAGGTTCTCATGCTGGTTTGAAACTAGAACTCATTTTGGCCTTGGGCTGCAAGCTCTTGTGCCAACAACTGAACTAACTCAGTTTCTTGGAAATTTAAATGAACAACAATATGCAGAAGAGCGAAGTTATTGGTATCCACTTTGCCAAATGAAATCTCCATATTCGTTTCCTCCTCTGTAGAACAACATCAGCAACAAGGTAGGATTTTCACTTTGAATCAGAAGCAACTGGGCCATAATCCATTGCTGGTGGGTAAACTGCTATCTTTACTAAGCCACTCCTCCTAAAAACTATGTTTCTGTAATGTTGTCTGTTCTTTATGACAAAATAAGAAACAAAGAAGATAATACAGAGAACACAGAATTGGGAACAAGAAAGTGAAGAGCACATAGCATCAAGTACATTTCATAAATGAATTTGAGCAAATAAAGAAGATCAAATAACAAAACAAGAAATCCTAACGGACTAGTATAGCTGGCAAGAGCAGCTGACAGTGTATAGTCAGATACTATTAAGGTTACAGTTATAACTAACACTTTCCTCTTCGTTAGCTGTCTGGAAAGAATAACTAACACTTTCCTCTTCGTTAGCTGTCTGGAAAGAATAACTCGTGGCTGGAAAAAATATCATTAATATACAATATCGTTTCAAACATCTTATAGTCATGGAGATTTATATGACCATAAAATCTTCTCCCCCAACTGTCCAGCATATAAATTGTTTTAATTATTAGTATTAGTTCCATAATCTCATATTTGCATGACGAAAGCTTACAAGCGTTTCCTGGCATGTTTGGCCATGACGGTGCTGGCTAAGCCTTACTTTCTTATCATTGTTAATACCACAAGGTTTTCATTTGTAAAGTTTATAATTTTTTCAAAGTATGAGATTACAATTCATGGTTTATAGCATAGCGGAGAGTGTAGGAAAATGAGTCACAGATATGAAAGAGGGAGATCATGTAAAGGAACCGCGTTTCTCAATTAGGGGAAAGCATGTGTTAGGAATACTTCCACATTTAACTAGTTCAAATTCGTCGACTCTAAATGCATTGCCAACATCAAACCAGAGGCCTCTTTGGACAAAGCATGCCTGACAGTTTGGTTGTGGTATAACCACAGGTATTTAGTAGCTAGATCTGCTCTTTTTATGCATAAGCCATAAGCTAGATCTGCTCTTTTTATGCATATGCCCTAAGCTAGATCTTTGGACAGACTAGACTGATGAAACTAACTGCTAGGATCAAGTTAATGTTTGACTTACTAGAATTGGTATTCCTTTGTCATATATGACTTAACACATGCTCCATAAGCCAAATTGGTTGAATAATACTTTATCTTTATCCTTACTGTTTTCTGGCCGATATTGAATCAGGTGTTGGAGCTGTTTTATACACAACCGATATCGAACCCGGATCAACAGTGGCCATTTTTTACCTTGGCAATGTTGGCCTTGCAGTGAGTCCTCTCAGTCCCAAGGTCTCCCAAGTTAATGTTTTGTTTGACATGGTCTCCAAAT
Source organism: Picea glauca (assembly GCA_000966675.3). Lineage (NCBI taxonomy): Eukaryota > Viridiplantae > Streptophyta > Pinopsida > Pinales > Pinaceae > Picea > Picea glauca. Next base: position 676,078 of record JZKD02S1085670.1, on the reverse strand, counting down.
GATTTTTGCTATTATTATTTTACTCTCCAAGTAGACACAGTAATGCATTAATCTGGGTACTATTTTGCTCTCCAAGTAGACACAGTAATGCATTAATCTGGGTACTGGGTATAGGTTGCAAAGGGTGCAAGGATGAGAGGTGCATCCAAGATAATTGGTATTCACACAAATCCAAAAAAGTTTATCGAAGGTAAAAATATAAATTCTTGCTAAAGTTAAAGTTAAATTGCTGCTTAAAGTTAAATTGCTGGCATCATGATATCATACTATGAATATTCAAACTACCAACGCCGCTGTTGAGTACATATTTCAATAAAAGAAAAGATGCCCAGTTCAACGCGAAGAATAACAACATATTTTGCAAGAAACAAAATCTCACCCGAACAAAGTCTGTTCATTTTTCAGTTCAAAGATTCTCTATTTCTAGTTGAAGCTGTCTCTTCTTTATATTCAACGTACAAGCTTCTCTCTGCTTTCTTCGCCACATTGCAAGGAGCGCGATGTTTTTATCACTTGAAAGCATCCAAACTCATTTTCTGTACAAGCAAGTCTTACCGAGTATTTTATGTTTTACCACTTCAAACACAGTGAATTCTCATCCAGAGAGCTCAAACTGTAGAAATATTAACACCCAGTACTAACTCGAAGGTTGAAGAGGATATTGCTGACAATATCAATGACAATGCTTTCTGGCACGTCATTTAATAATAGGAGATGTGAAAGGATGAATGCCACTTGGACCGAGCTAGGTACCCATTGCATGACTCCTTGTCGTGACATTAGTGCCAGCGATTGATAATACTTGTGGAAAGCTCAGTGTCGCTTGGACCGAGCTCGGCTCCTTGTCATAACATTTTCGTTTTGAATATGGGATTGATAAATTCCTAAACTAAAGGTTTTTAATTCACGGCGTACCTCTAGCTTTTGTCAATTTATATGAAAGAATTAATTTCAATAGTATAGAATCTGTCGGTTCATACGATGAACTAATTTCAGTCCCATAACAAGTTGTGGGACTGAAACAACCAAAAACGCTGATCAACCATAGTGATCTATTTCTAGTTTGTTAAAATGAGCACAGCCAGATAATTGTGGTTGATCAACGCCAAAAGGTTGATAAGATAAAAAGAATCCTTAAAAGAATATATTTTATTATTGATTAACAAATAAACAGTTGTGCTTTATTTATCTGGTGTTAATATTTTAATTTCTGTTAATCACTTAAGTGGCAATCAATTAGATAAAATTGTACTTCCCACTACTACATCGCGCAATCAGTTAAACATATACGAATTTCAAATCCAGTAAGTTGAATGATTATAATTTGACTGTGCACCAGTTGAGTGTATAATTTAAAAGGTGCAAAGCTTATATCACGCTAGCTGTTAGACAATTGAGTGCATTTTCAAGAAAATGTTTAAGTGAAATATGTGTAAACCTTAAAAGGTGCAGAGCTTAGCTCGCTAGTCGTTAGACAATTGAGTGCATTTTCAAGAAAATGTTTAGGGGATATATTTTTTTTTTATTAATACCTATCAAAGATTACTATTAAGTAAAAATAAATATTTATTTTTTATAATATTTAAATTGCTTTTATAAAATATGTTTATTTTGTAATAGTAAAAATAAATATTTATTTTTTATAATATTTAAATTGCTTTTATAAAATATGTTTATTTTTGACAAAATGTAATTAGATAATCCAAGTTTTAAGAAATAATTATTTTTTATAATATTTAAATTGTTTTTATAAAATATGTTTAGTTCTGACAAAATGTAATTAGATAACTCAAGTTTTAAGTTTGGCTAACAAGTTTGAATGTAAGTTGGATTGTCCGTTTTCATTATTTGTCTCAAAGGATGGAACCAACAAAAATTGGTATTGTAGTTGTCATTTGTTCAAATTTGGAGGATCTTTACTATTTAGGACACCATTAATGGATTCTAAATTTCTTGAGGCATTGCCAACAAAAAGATTTTCCTTACACAAGTCATTTTTTATTGTATTAATTTATTGTGTGAAAATGCCCATAAATAGACAGTAAGTTGTCACTATTGTGCAAATGTTACTTGCCTTGCCATAATCTATAAAAGTTAAAGAGATCGAACTAGAATAGGTTTATATGTGAACATATCTAATGATCGGTGTTTAGAAAAATAAATTATTTGGCCAAGAAAAATATGTAAATCATCTCCATGTTTATGAACATTTACATTTTATTCAAAATATATACAATTAGTTGGTATAACTCAATGCTTCACAACAAAAATAAAAATTGGACATATTACTAGAATATAGAATAAAAATAGAATTGACTTTAGTTCTACAAAAATTGACAATATTAACACTTATTGTATTTCACCTACCAGAATAGTTTTGATAAAACTATTCAACAAAGTAACTTGTTAATTATTATGTTTACACACATTAAACAAAATCAAAGAGAGAACATGTTCTTATTAGCTGAATGAAGTTAAGAAGGGTTAGAGCATTCATGGATAAATATGAGACTAATTACAAAATTAAAATAAAGTGTTTTCTTTTTATTTCTATTCTCTAGCAAGATGGTTATTTAGAATATATATATTTATCCAAAGTTATTTTTGATCATTTCTTTTTATTGGAGTATCATATATGTCTTGTTTTAAAGGAGGTTGGCAAATAATCACCCCACCTCAAAAAAGAGTTATATTTTAAAACAATTTAGTTTAAATGTTTTACTTTTTGGGTTTTTTTTTGCCATTTTTTTTATTTGATTTTGCTCAAAATTTGGTGAAGAATGGTTGGATTGTAGATTTGAGTGGGTAACTTAGTAAACCCCTAAAAAGGAACTTTTAAACTACCTTGTTTTAAAATATATATCTCTTTTTTGAGATGAAGTAATTCTATTTGCTAAAAATTGCATTGAAACATTTTTAATTGTAAAGTTTCCAATTAATTGAAACAAAACCTTAGAATATTGGGAATAAATAAGTTTGACACTTATATAAAATTTGGAAATATAATAGATTATTATATATTTTATTATATTTAATTACTATTTGTTAATATATATTCATTTTGAAATGGAAACGAGAAATGTGTTTGGATGCTAAATAACATATTAAAATGAACAAATAACACTATACCATTTTCTACTCTACACACAAACAATTCACTAAGTATAGTTTTCCTTAGAAAGGAACAACACTTAAGAGATTGACTTAAAAGATTGACCTTTAGTAGCATATAGAAGCCAACATGTAATCAATAACAAATATACATAGTAACTTTGTTATCTTCCTAGTAGTGAGTTAATCAAATAAAGGAATAAAGGGGACCATGGGTTTTGATTGATAACACGCACACGAGACAAACTTGAGCAAATACTTAGCTCTTTACAATGCTTTACAAAATGTTTTATACATATGGTATTGGAAGTGTAAGCATATACCCAAAAAAATACAATAATATTATTATGTTTTCATTTATAATTTATAATATATATATATATATATATATATATATATATATATATATATATATATATAAAGGAGATTGGATCTATTGAAAAAAAAATTAAAATATATAATATATTATTTAAATTTATTAAATATTAATATATGTATAAATAAAGAGATTAGATCTATTGTAAATAATAAATCTTTTACTAATAAATTTAATATGTGATTGTATCTAGAAAGATTATATTTAAAGTATATCAAACTTACTTATAAACTAAATTTAAAACATGACATACAATTCACTTAATTATATTACCCTTATTAATATTCTTTATTGATATAAACATAGACCAACTAAAACTCAAACCTAAAACAGAGAATCCATTCATTTGACTATTGTTATATTCTTTGTAATTATATAATTCATAATATATAAATATATGTTTATTTTTATAGGCAAGTTTATTTATGTGTATCATGTTTGCAAAAATCTATCCTCGCTTAAGGGTAGGTGTTGGCTGTGAAGTTGCCTTCCAGAAATATGTTCATGTGATTAGTAGCTTGGTACTAGAACACCATGGAGAATATATAGAAGTTGACTAATCTCTATTTTGAATATATAGAAGATTGACTAATTTCTATTTTCTTCTGGATTATTAAGATAATATGTATTTGTGTTTATTATAATTTAATGGATGAAAGTGAAAGTATTAAATATGTTAAGGATATATTAAAAACAATAAATAAATAAAGAATAAAATGAATATGAAGAGAAACTGAAGAAGTATTAAACGATCTCAGAGTGTACAAACCCGTAAAAAGATTGAAATCAACCACCCAATACATAAAATATTCTGACGGTCTCAAAGTTGTAAATAACTTACAAATCTCAGTGTACAAACGCGTAAAGAAAATTGAAATCAACCACCCAATACATAAAATATTCTGACGGTCTCAAAGTTGTAAATAACTTACAGACCCATAAAAGAGTGAAATCAACCACCCAATACATAAAATATTGAAAACTATACACATTTTACTATATAAGTGGAAAGTTAAAATACATAATAAAATAATAATAATTTCAAAACAAATATAAAAAAATAAATAATAAATATTCACATAATTTTTTTTAATTTATATAATTTAATTAATATATAAATATAGAATTAGATTTTTTTAATTAAAAGAAAAATATCAATTTTATTTATTGAGTTAAAACAAATAAATAATAAATATTCACATATTTTTTTTTAATTTATATAATTTTATTAATATATAAATATTTTATTAATATATAAAATTATAATTAGATTTTTTAGTTAAAAGAAAAATATCAATTTTATTTATTGAGTTAAAACAAAATTATATTTTAAAAAGTGTAGATTTTTTTTAGTTGAAAGAAAAATATCAATTTTAATTATTGAGTTAAAAAAAAGTAATATTTTGAAAAGTGTATAAAAATGAAGAGAGATCAACAATCAAAACATCTTCATTGACAACAAAATAATTCTTGTAATCTTTCTAAAATATTCTAACCTATTTTTTTAATAGTCTTTGTAATATGTGAACAATAAACATTGGTTTATAGCTACTCAATATGAGCAACTTTCTTGAAAAAATTGTGGGCTAAAGATCCATCTTGCTCCGTTGTTACCTTAACATCAAGAAAATTTATACTACCATTCTCTTTGATCTCCATAGTGAATCCATTTGGCCAAATCACATAGATGTTGTTAATGTACCTTTTATGCAAGTCTTAGGTTTGAGGGGTCAGGATTTTAAGTCTTTGTTCTTTAGCTCCTCCATGAAGAGGTTGGCGAGTGTTGGTGAAAGTGGAAATCCCATGGCTATACCATTAGTTTGTTCGTAGAATTTAATTGAAAGCTAAAAGACATAGAGTAGAGGTAAAGGTTTACTCGCATGGCAATGTCCAGGTTAATTACTCTTATCAAAATCATAGCCATGGCATGCCTAATCCCTTCCTTAATATTGTTGTTGAATGATTGGATGAAATATTTAATATTCACTACAATCTCCTTCATACATGAATTTGCTCGGTTTTAATAAAAAATCCAAGACTTCTTGTTGATGGGTTGGAGGTGGTTTCAACTAAACTTTAACATCTCTAGTACCAATGCAACTTTTAAAACTTTCACAACCTTTCAGAATATCAATCTACTCAAATGATATCAATGGATCCACAAAGATGACATAATACTCCTTTTACAAAGAATATTAATCATATTAGTGTTCATGAATCATTAACAATGAGTACCCTATACATGTTAACAATGCACTTTTCAACTTCTTATTAAAGGTTCAATGTTATCAAACAAACTAAAACTAAGATCATTTTAGATGAACTTTAGTATAGAAATTACACATGCAATTCAACACAACATTTTTTAGAAAAATTAACTTTATTATTATAAAAACTACAAAGTATAGTGAAGTTATATAAAATTATAGATCAAACTTCAATATCTTAAATATCAAATTATATCGTAGAAAAGTCACACAAAAACAAGTCACAAGTTAGTAGCTCACTATTTTTTTTGCAATCTTCTCTCATAACCTCTGGTATAAAATATACAATCTTCCACTAAAAGATTGATCTTTAATATATTGATATAATGGATTCTACAGAACTCGTATGTTTTATGTTCCTCTCTAAAATATTTAATGAATGTAATAATAAAAGATCATATAATGGATTCTACAAACCTCATATGTTTTATGTTCTTCTCTAAAATATTTAATGAATAAATTATAAAAGATCATACACATTAGGTAGGTACTTTGAAGATTGATCTTCAATATATTGATATAATGGGTTTTAGAAACCTCATAGGTTTTATGTTCTTCTCTAAAATATTTAATAAATTTAATAATAAAAGATCGTGCACATTAGGTAGATAATTTAGCAATCATATTTTATTAGGTCATTAATCATCCTTAGTAACTATTCATTAATACTTCATTTTTTTGTGCTTGAGGAAAGTGACAATGTTTCCATGATATGAAATCAATGATCAAGTTTAACTCAAACAACAAACCTAAAGTTTAGCACAATATAGGGTGGTCTTCAATAGATCCATTTCAACATGAGATGTATCAATTGATATTAGATATCAATTGAGATTAAACAGAACATTCCCATGATGATTCACTTAGAAGAAGGGATAGGGGCCATCTTTCGATTCTTCAATCTTTGATTTTTGCGCCTTCTTCTTCGGAGAAATCTTTTGGGGGTTCATCTCAAAGTATTTTCATTCTTTTGGTTTTTTGTTTTTCACATGGGGGAGTGGGGCTAGGGATGCCACATCCTTGGCTTATTTCTGTAATCTTGTAATGCTAAATCAATTTATATTTATTAATAGTTATTTGTTTTGTCACAATTTTTGTATTAATAATTTAAAATTTGTGGTCCATATAATTTTAAAGTTTCTCACCTCTAATTATTTACCATCATACCAAAATATATATTGAAAAAAATAAATACCCTATGTATGAACTCACCTAGTATATTTCAAACATCCATAGTGACCCCATTTGTCTTTTATCTTTTTCCCCTAAGAGATATCGACATTCGGGCAAGTTTTCTTCAAACAGATTATCTATAGTCGAACTCTACATCTAAAAGACATATTATACTAGTCCAAATCCCCGAGTCCATAGAGAGTCATAATATGATACAATTACTAAGTAAATCTATATACATAGATTTTGGCATAAAAAAAAATTAGTATTTTTAAAATGACAAGAACCCACAATTTGTATGGGGAGAACAACCTCACCTATACCAAGTTTGCTGAAATTAAAATTATAGATGAGTTGAAAATTTATGAACTGTGGTTTGAATAACAGGTCAATATTTCCCCATAACCATAGTACTTCTTCCATGATCTTCCATTGTGTTCATTAATATGAATTTTTTTTCTTACCACCTCTATTGTGGTGTAGTTGGAGTTGATCCATCTATTGTGATCTAGTTGGAGTTGATCCATTCAAAAAGAGATACATAGATGTATAATAAAATCCATTTAACTTGTATAGTAAGGCTTTATTTTTGTAGCCATTGATGTAGTCCTTCATGAATGATGATTGGAAATTCAGAAATGGATACTCTTACACTTTCTAAATAATGAAGCCTCTTGCTTAAGGAGTCTTATATTTCAAAGGTGCTTAAGGAGTCTTATATTTCAAAGGTGAAGAAAAAATATTTAGGACTACTTATTTGAAAGATTAAGTCATTTATAACCTTAATTGAGGAGGTCATCCCTTCATTCTAAATACCTCCATGGAGACAAAGTACAAGGTGTAAGGTTGTTTCATTCTATGTAGCATAATAGAGAAGGTTGATGAGGTGCCAACTATGGAGATCTTGCATCTATGGGTTGAAGAGAACACTGAATATTTAAAATGCTATGTATTATTTGTAGAGTCAATGGATTTTGGGCTTCACTCAATGATATCAATGGATTTTTCAAATTGAACCAAACTATGCGAGATATGTTTATGTTCTAAAAGGTTTTTAATTGTACAAATTCCAAGTAAGGAAGATTATCAAAAGGTTATTTATCGGGGGCCTTGGTTCTTGGGAAGAGTAGGGTTCTTTATGACCCCATGTTCTTTTTTTATTTTGATCTAGACATAATGATAATGATGGTTTTTGAAAATGTTAGAATGAATTTTTCTTCCTAATTTACCCCTTCATTTTTGCATCCTTTAATATTTATTGGTATTGGAAACTCACTTGTTGCGAATATCTATGTGGGTAGAGATGGGGATGTTCACTTATGACCATGTATGTGTGGAGCTGACCTTAATAAAGGTCTTCCACATAAGATAATATTGAAATAGAATTATTTGTAGTGGACTTAGATATTGGATTATAATAACAATCTAGTCACCTTTAAGATTTCCACCCACAAGATAGAGCTCATTCCAAAAGGCAAAAAAGGTCTTCCTTCCAAATTCGAAATTAAGAGCCATATATGCCCACAAATTCGGAGAATGAAGATGGTTCAAAAGTATAAGTCTTGGAAAAAAAGGTCTTCCTTCCAAATTCGAAATTAAGAGCCATATATGCCCACAAATTCGGAGGATGAAGATGGTTCAAAAGTATAAGTCTTGGACACATAAGAGGTTGGAAAATATAATACTAATGGATCACAAAAACATAATGTAGATTTATAGAAGTTCATTGAAAGTCAAGATGAATGAATTCATTAGAAAAATCATCTAATAAATCCTTTATTATAAATTAAGTTTTAGTTATAGAAATGAAAAGATCTCATGAGTATGAATCTTATGATTTGGATAAGGAGAAACGGTTGCTTAAATTCAGTTTGAGTTTGTTAGAAATAGTTGATATATTTTCTCAACCTCTCTCTAAGTTTAGAATAAATTGAATCTCCTATATAATATAATATATTATACCTTAGTTTGAAATGTAATAATAAAAAGTGTAGATTAGCTTAGGTGTATAGATTTTTGTGTGAATCTGTGGATAGATTTGTTGGTTAAGTGAGAGAACCGTTTCCCGAGCCTTTGACCTACGCTACAGTAAAGGGAAGCTGCTATTTCAATTATTGAAGTATCTGCTCACGTGGAGGGCCAAGAAGTCAATATTTCACTCCATTACGGGATAGGAAGGCTCTATGATATGTCAAAGCAAGAATTCAAATATACCGAGCCATAGCCGTCACAGATCTGGAGGTTTCCTTGTTTGCATTTGCTTCCATGGCGTTTCTGTTTTTTTCCCTCTCAAAATATTAAAGAACATCTTGTCAAATGGCCTCCGTGATGTATGAAGGATTTTGATTGGAAAAGCACCATGAGCGGAGTTTGAAGAAGTGTAAATTAAGAGCCCAATGACCTCATTCGAGATTAGAAATTCCTCCATGAGATCTCGGTGGCCATATTCAAGGGGCTGCAACATAGGGTGACGAGGAAACTAAGGGGAATGATCTATGTTGCTTCTTACCTATTTTTTAAGAAGCCGATGTACAATAGAACGAAAGCACCCCAATGTTATATAGTAATTTTAATTAGTAGATAATATTTTGAATTAGTGTCAACGTGTATTAGTATTATTTCTAGTTTGTAAAATAAATGAATAACCTCTCATATAATAAAGTAGCATAATTAAGATGGTGGTTCTGGGTGTATTTCTGTGCCACAAGAATATAACCTTTCTTTCTCAGTTTGGAATAAAATGAATTTTACAACACCTATATAAATATAATATATTGTACCTAAGTTTAAAATATAATAATAAAAAGAGTGAATTTTGTGTGTAATGATTTCTATTTTTCATAATGTTAATGTACAATCCCACCTACAAAGGTTTGGACACTAATTAAAAGAAAAAGGTTATTAAAATGCTCTTAAAGCATAAAATGAATCTATTTCTAAAGACATGAATATCAAACTTTTATCTTCCAAGTGGTTACTTGCTTGTGAAGCCTAGTTAGTTAGTGTGAATCCTTTTTATTTTTTAAAGAAAAATAAATGATATGTATATTAAATATGTAATTATATTTTTGTAAGTTTATTTTCAATTTATTTTCATGTAAATTTACTATATTTTTTTTTTAATATTGTACTATAAATTTATAAAGAATGTAATTTCTTTTTTTAAAGATTAAAAATTATAATTATTTTATAAAAAAAAATATTTCCAATAAACTATATAATAAGATATAAAATATTAATAATATAAATATAAATACATAATTATTAAATTCAATTCAAATCATGATAAACATAAATATTATTAAAAATACTTTTAATTTTGAAAAATTCCTAACTAATCAAAACCTTTAATAATAGTAAAATAAATCGTAATCCCCTTTATTATTATTATTATTGAAATCAACTGCCTAGCCTCTCTTACAATAAGCTATGATAAATCCTAATCCCATTTATTATTGAAATCAAATGCCTAGCCTCTCTTAGAATAAGCTATGACATTGAGATTTAAACAAGCTAGCACTTATAATTATAGAAATTGACGAAGATATTAATTGTATTGAGTTTTTAAAGAATTTCTTAAAAAATCATTTTCCAAATTATTTGGTTAGTTAATATGATGGTAATGATTACGGTTCACTAAAAGAATTTGATCCATCAAATCTTAAATATTTGTTTAAAATGAAATTATTTATTATTTATTTGTATTTTTTATAAAAGGTTTATATGATGATGATGATGAACATCCATTGAGACTTAATTGGTTTATTAGACTTTAAGAACTTAAGGGATTACTTTCAATTTTTTAGAATTTTTTTTATGTGCTTGAAAAATATTAAGAGAATCTTTCCAAGATCACCATAGTTTTGTTGACTTAAAATGTTAGGAAGGTTGGTAGTGTGACAAATATTTTGAAATTGAGATCTAATCTAGGTATGAACAATCTAAGAGAAAGTGATTTTCATCTTCAACCTTCTTAGTGTCACAAATGTGACATACTCTTTCATCCCATGGTCTTTTAGGAATTGACCAACCCCCAATTTCACTATGAAGCTCATGATAATTTGTTCTTATCTTAGCAATGCTTATTTTTTCTTTACACTTGTCATAACATAGAGATAATTTTGATCTTCTAGATTAGGGTTGATTACATCCTTATAATACATTAATTTTTTTTTCTTCTAACTCTTTATCACAACACATTTTCTCCTTAAATTTTGGTTTGATGATATTTTTAATAGTATCCTTAAAATGGTGTCTTCCATAATTCCCCAATAACTTAAATAAGATTGATCAAGTTTGAAGATATTTCTTCATAATTATTTCAATTAATTATATATAAAAAAAATACATTTTTCAAATTAAAATTTATAAATAAATATAAATTGTAAAAATATTACATACAATTTTTTTTTTTAAGAATGATATATTTTTATTTAATTATTAATTAAAAAAATCTTAATCGCTAAAAAGTAAATTTGTAAATTTTTTTAAATTCAAATTTATAAAATTTTAATTTGAAGAAAAAATCTCATCTTTAATTTATAAGTATTTAAACTATAGATTTAATAGTTGTGAAAAACACCTCAACCAAATTATCTTATATGAAAATTCTTCATCACATGAAAATATGTTTTAATTACTTTAAATAATGAAACAATTATTATTTCATTAATTTTAACAATATAATAAAATAATTATTAAAATAATATCATTCACATTTTATGGCATTTTTTTACCTTTTTGTTTTAATGAGGTAAAGTGTGTACAAAGAACATTATGTAACTCTACACATGCATATATATTTGTGTGTCAATTCACTTTGCTTAATGATTTTGACTAGTAAAGTCTATAGAGGTATACATACCCTACCTCTTCTGGATTTGAACTTGTGACCTCTTATGAGGAAACACATATTCTTAACCAGTAGGCCCACTCAGATTCTATCAACACTTGATAACTCTATAGTAATTGATGAAAATGAATTTCACTACCTCTAGAACATTATGTCATAATTAAAAAGATTCAAATAACCAATCTATCTCTTAGAATTACATCTAATTTATACATAAATATGTATCTCTCTCATATATAATATATACATACACATAGAAATTAACATAGATATGTATATATGATTATGATTCTTACCATATTCTAAATCCAACAAAATCTATAAAGATTTTCACTTAAAATACCAATATCTGAACTTTTATATATATATATATATATATATATATATATATATGAATATGAGGAAATCAATCGCCTACCATGGTCAATAAGGTTAACACTAGTCAATAACACTCACCTTCGTCAATTATGGTTGACCTGGTCAACAAGGATGAAAGCTTTATGGAATTACTAGGTTAGGCGGTTTATGGGTATGGGATTATCAAACCACACAAATTAAGAAATTAGTGGATAAGAGGGAATGATGATAGTAGGAAAATGGGTTATAGGGGTCAAAAGGTCAAGCAAGTAATATAAATATTGGTTGATTATTGAATCACTATTCGCTAATTTGTGTGGGAAGCTACAACATTTGTTATTACCTCTTAAATATTGTACCTCATTTCACTATATGCACCATTTAGACTGTATAGTTATTCAAGAAATCTAAGTGGTGAGAATGTTTATATGGATAACATTGACATTGAGAATATAAATTATGTTCTTATTTAATGTTGGAGTGATATTCTTCTAAATAAATTATGATCTTTATGTTAGAGTGATAAACTTAGATTAATGATTGGTATAGTATTCAAATAATACATTGGAGGTGTGATGTTCATAATAATGTCTAACTATTTTCTATAGCCAATTGGATGAATATACCATCAATAGCTAAGCACTATTTGCACCATTAGGTTGAATACTTGGATAGCATAATAAGTTGGTAGCGTCATTTCTCTTGTTGGAAATTTCTCTAGAGACCATGTAACCAATAGAATTAGCCTCAGGGAGTAAGAAAATGGTAAATAGTACAACCATATAAAAGGATCAACCTTATACTTATTTAAAGAGCTAATTTGATTGGATATTAACTTGAAAATGAGCCAATTGAATTTTGATTGAGAAATGGTTTGTTTATTGATTGACATATTGCAAAGTAGAGGTTTGATTCATGTTTAGCATTGAAAGGCTGCAATTGTTTTCCGAATTTCATCATTTTCTTTGTAATTACAAGGATAACAATAGAGCCATCCTTTCACGCTTTCTAGAGAATAGTGAGAAAATAAATTTGTACTTAGAATTGTACTAAGAACAAAAGCATTGGAATCCATTATGAAGATAGAGATCTCTACTAAGTTTTAGAACATAGACTAGAGTTCATTTTCATAGAGGATCCATGTTGGTGAGGCATGTGGGCTATAAGTTCCATGTTTATGGATAATGGAGGAGTTGAATCCTTCACTATGAATCAACTTATAGTACTTTGAGGAGAAAGAAGACCCAACATGAGTAAAGCAATGAAGAGAGAGAGAGAGAGAGAGATTGGAAGACCTAAGGGCCATGAATGTGAAAAATCAAGAGGATAATTGATAGTTGAAGGAGAAGGTATAGATGTTTGACTAGAGGATAGAAGAGATGGAAAATTACCTTGAAACCTCTGCAAAATTGTTTCCATTACAAAAAGATTACTTTTTTGAATTCCAAGACTTCCTCATTGTTGTGATAGAAAATTGGGACAACAACATAGTTCATCTTGTGGAATTGGAAGAGAAGGTAATTCAATTTGATAAGTGGAAAGAGGTGAGGTTCACTTAGATGATGGATTAGTTGCACCAAGAGTTAGCAAAGAAGGAAGAGGAATTGGCTAAGATACAAGTCATTATCCACGAGACCAAGGAGGAAAAGAAACCATCCATTTCTATTGCGGAAGAAGACACCATAGATAAGATGAACATGGTAATATCACCTTCCATGCACCTTTATCAAGATCATTTAGGTGATTTTGAAAATAATATTAAAGGCATTGGTTCCAAGATATTAATACCAATGGGTTTCAATGGTCAAGTGTTAGGAAATGAGAGACTCTTCCACACTAAACCTAGCATAGGAGAAGAAGAATTTAATCAAGAACGTAAATGACAAAGCAATCACATAGTACGCAGATATTTTACCCTGGAAACCCAAACTGGTAAAACCAACATTCCTTGAGAATTATTCTCTCTTGTTGTCTTATTCAATTTGAATAAAATGTTACATGTCTAACCTTGGTCCACACCTAAGACACAATCGACATCATACCCTCTTGTTTGCGCAAGAACAACCCTGTAGCCAATTCGGCTTACATGTACATGGTCAACAACCTACATCTAAATATTTCTCTAAAGATTGGATATCCTATGATTCATTGATTAGCCTTTAAGACCTTACAACATGCCTCTTTATAGGCTTTACAACATGAAAAACCCTAAAGACATGGTGCCCAAAAATGGTTACAAATACATGCAGATCATTGGCTACAAATCCCACAAATATCAGGATTTTGTTACAGTCGACTCCAAGTCATATTACCAGTCAACCTTTATTCGGTCTTCAGTCAATTGCCACATGTCCTCCTGTCGACCTCTTGTTGGTTGACCTCTTCAACTTGTTGTCGATGCCTTTACCATGTCGAATTTTCTCAACCTTCGACTTCGACTTTACCCGATTGATTCACCTCGACCTTTGTCTTGTTGTCGATCCACCTTGACTTCAATCAACAGTCGATTCACCTTGACCAAACTTTCATTGCAAAGAATATAACAACCCAACATTCTCCCACTTGTTTTCTTATTTGTTGAAATGTGAGATTCTTGGAATTTCGTTCATAGACCCAAGGCAACAATGCCCATTGCCCCTCTGCACCAAGAGAACTTCACAATGCTAACAAACATGGTCAACGAGTTTGTTATGATTTCCAATGTGTCTACTTTCTCCAGTAGCACCTTGTTACTTTCCACCGTGTCTCTTACGAAATGGTATTGTACATCAATGTGCTTAGTATTCAAATGATAAGTACAGTTCTTTGCCATAAATTTTTCACTTTAACTGTCGCAACTTACCTTCATAGCTCTCTGCTCAAACCTGATTCCTAAACACATCCTTTGAAGCCATATTGCTTCTTTGCTTCCATGAGTGGCTGCTATGTATTCAACTTCTTCTGTTGTTGATAAGGCTATGACTGCATGTTCTTTACTCATACAACTTATTGCTCCACCGAACATCTTGAAGACATATTCATTGTTCGACCTTTGTTGATCCATATCTCCAACCCAGTGGGCGTCGATAAAGCCATGTGCATTTAATTTACCACTGTCATCTTCATGTCTTCCTTGGTAGCATATAGCATAGACCTTTGTGCCACAAAAATACCTGAATACTCTTTTGACAACAGTCCAGTGCTCCTTTCCAGGTGTCGACATGTACCTTCTCAACACTCCCACTGCATGGGCAATGTTTGGTTGAGTGAGGACCATTGCATACATTAGACTACCAACAACACTTGCATAGGGAACACATTCCATGTCCTCTATTTCTTCCAGTTTCTTTGGACATTGTTTAGTAGTTAGCCTTGCTCCCACAGGAATTGACACCTTCACTAGTTTACAATCCTTCATGTTGAACTGTTTCAGAATTGTTTCAATATACTTCGTCTGATTCAACATGAGCTTTCTAGTGGCTTAATATCTCTTAATATCCATTCCCAGAATGAAGTTAGCTGCATCGAGATCCTTCATGTCAAACTTGGAGGATAATTTCTTCTTCACCTCCTTTATTATGTCCATGTTTTTTCCAATCAACAACATGTCATCGACATCCAAATCTACATATATGAAACACCCACCTTCTTCCTTGGAATATATGCAATGATCAAATTTGCTTCTCACAAATCCCAAACTAAGGATGTATGTGTCAAAATTCTGGTACCACATCCTTGGCGATTACTTTAGACAGTAGAGGGATATTTTCGGTTTGCACACCAACTCTTGCTTTCCCTTTAATACAAATCCTTCAGGTTGTTTCATGTAGATTTATTCTTCCAGGTCCCCATGTAGGAACGTTATTTTCACATCCATTTGTTCTATTTCCAGATAGAATGTTGTAGCCATAGACATTAGTAATCTAATGGAAGTTAGGTTTGCAACATGGGAAAAAATATCACCGAAGTCGACTACCTCGACTTGGGAATAATCATTCGCTACCATTCGAGCTTTGAACTTCTCGACTTTTCCTCCGACATCCATCTTCTTTTTGAATACCCATTTGCTACCGATGGGCTTTCTTCCACTAGGTAACTTGACTAAATCCCATGTCTCATTCTTGTGCAAGGATTCCATCTCTTCCACCATGGCGTCTTCTAGAGTTTACCCTTTGTTGAGTTAACTGCCTCACCGATCGACTTAGGCTCATCATCGATGGAAGTTAGCAGGAATGAGAATTGGAAGTCGGGTGGACCATACATTTCGACTGGTTTTCTTATTCTTTCTGACCTCCTTACCACCAGAGTCTATTTTTCCACCTCTTCCTTAGATTTAAATGACACATCTAAATCATCTTCTTCGTTCCTCAACTCAAACCGCATCATCTTAGGATTATTTTTTGTCTAAACAAATTATTTAGGCTCAGACTTACCTCTGACTTCTCTGAAGACCACATATCAACTATACACTGTCCTTCTTGATGCAAGATCCTAGAGCTTATATCCTTTCATTCCTTCTTTATATCCAATGAAAATACATTTGCCTGCCTTATTTTCTAGCTTGCTCCTCTTTTCCTTGGTAACATGCACAAATGCATCACGACCAAATACTTTGAGATGTGCAACCGAAGGATTCTTACCCGACCATACCACATGTGGAGTCGTTTCAAATAGCACCGAAGAAGGAGACATATTCACCAGATATCTTGCAGTGTTGACTGCCTCCGCCCAAAATTCTTGTGTGATCCCAGCACCACTGAACGTGCTCCTTGTCTTATCCATCAACATTCTGTTAATTCCCTCGGAAACTCTATTTTGTTGTGGGGTATATGGATTGGTATTTTTGCGTGCTATGCCACACTTCTTACAAAAATGATCAAATTATTTTCCACAGAATTCACCACCATTGTCAATTCTCATCACCTTAATCTTCTTATTTGTCTGGTTTTCTACAAGAGCTTTAAACTCTTTAAATTTCCCGAAAACCTATGATTTCTTCCTTAGGAAATATATCCATGTATTCTTGGAAAAATTGTATATGAAGGAGACATAATACAAGGATCCACCAAGTGAAAGCACTGTAACCGGGCCAAACACATCACTATGAACCAATTCTAGAATGTCATTTCCCCTTATTTCTAAAGATGGGAACCTCACCCGAATTTGTTTTCCATATATGAAATGTTCACAAAATTCAACCTCTAAACCACATTTAGGAAACCCTTCAACCATACCTTTGTTGTGCATAGCTCGAAGTCTCTTTTCTCCAATGTGTCCCATCCTCTTGTGACATAGCCTGGTCGAGTCGATTTTATCATGTCTTATTGAGTCAGTTTGTACGAACTCATTATGAGTTGGGTCGAGTTGACTTCAGAAGCAATGATGTTGTTGCATCTAGTTGAGTCGACATTCCCTAATAAATTTTATAGGGTTCCAATCCAAACTCCTTTCATTAATACCATCACACCTCTGACCATCTTGCATGAATCCTTCTGAAATAGAGTGTGTACTCCAAAATCACTCATCTTACTGACATATATCATATTTATTTCCAAACCTGGAATGTGTAGCACACCTAGAAGGGTTATTTTCCTCCCATCTTGCAGTATCAATATAAATCTTCCTCATCCGAAAATTTTGGTTATCGAGTATTCCCCCAAGAGCACATCACCTTCATCATATCGTTCATACTCACAGAACCATTCTCTATGTGTTGTCATATGATAAGATTCTCCTGAGTTGATCAACCAAACACCTTGATTCGACTGTATAATGGCCGATGCTAGGTACACATCACCTCCCTTATCCGGGGTTGTCTTTCTCTCAATCGACTGCTTCTCATCAGATCTTGTACTGACTTCCATCTCCCTCAACTTAAATTCCTTTTTTTAATAGCCATTGTTGGCCCTTGACCAAGTTTTGGAGGTCCTTTCTCATGTTTGACCTCTTTTGGGATTTCGATAGGTTGGTCGAAGACGGAGCGCAAGTCGAAGCAAAGATCGCAGGATCTTGACTCCTTTTAGGGCAGTTTTTGGGATTAGGGTTTATGTAACGGGTATGGGATGTCAGCCCATGGGTTTACTCATGTTTAGGCCCATTTTGTAATGTATAAATAGAAATCTAGGCAATGTAATTAAGCGATGTTAAGGGTTATGAGGAGAAGATGCTAAGTGCTAGAGTTCTATCAATCTGATTGCAAAGAGTTTGTGCATAGTGTATGTTAAGACTTGCAGAGCTAAGTGAAAGCGATTGTAAGAAGGATTTGTGGTTAAACCTAGCTCGGGGAAGGAGGATCTGGCGAGGTGCACGCAGATCTCCTGTCCTATGCAGAGTGGGTTCTGAGGCTTTGTGCATGTAAGGAGATTGACAAAATATAATAAAGAAGACGAAGATTTGGTGGACATAGCCCCACATTGGGGTGAACCACGTATATCATGTGTTACATTTTCTTTGTGCATTCTGGTTATTGTCGTGTGTATGAAATTTAAGCTTAAGTGCAGTAATGAATGTTTAGATGAATCTATTATGATAGCTTAGTGCTTAAATGCTGTGAATAAATGCTAGATCTGATCTTTTTCCATATGCTAAGTTCTTAGACGTGTTAGATCTGGTATAATACTATGTTCTTCTGTAATTAGGGTTTGGATTTGCGATGTTAATAAGGGTTAATTACAGATGAATGTTAACTGCTAAGTGCTTGTTAGAGTGGTTTAATCAAAGATCTGTGTCCTAGCTAGGTTGTAGACATTTGAATTCTGCAACCACCCTTGCCTCTACCTTGGGTGAGACTTTATTTACTTCGCAAGTGTTGCCAAAAGGGTCGGTAGTTAAGGTTTTGTTGGTGCGTTGTTGAAGAGTTGAACCCTGGGTCTGCCCCTGTGAAAAAAAATGGTTTCGTTGTCGGGACCTGAAACTGTGATTGCTAGGAACTGAAGAAAATAAAGCACAGTATTGACTTGCGAAGCTCTGTGCTGAGAAGAGAAGTATGATCTGAAAAAAAGAGGTAAGATATTGAAGCTTTGTGCTATGAGAAAGGTAAGATAAGTGAAAATTTTTGTTTCGAAAGAATGGATCTAGGTATGTTTGATAAATTTTGTCCTAATTTGAAAACTAGGGCACAGTTAGAAGAAATAAGATTTGATGTGAATAGATCTGATAGAAATAATGAAAGGTATGTTATCCCTATGCATAGAAAGAATGTTTGGACTAACAAATGGATTCAAGATCCTAGAAAGAATTTTTTGCAGGTGAGTTACTGTGATCCCAATGCGCAGTACATGAAAGGTTGGGGATCATTTAAGAGAAAGAGAGGATTAACCCATTGTTACAGTTGCAGAAGACTGGGACATCTTGCTAAGGAATGCCCTGGTAGAAGACCTAGTTGTCTTTGCTGTAAATCTATGGACCATGGAGTTTTGGATTGTCCTAGAATGATTGCTAAAGTTGAAAAGATGAATATGAAACAAGAAAATTATGAGACAAGCCAAGAAACTAAGGATATGATAGAACCCCAGAAAGAATCAGAGACTGTATTACTACAAATGAAAGAAACCTTGAATGAACACATAAATATCAACTTATTAGAGGTCTTAAAAGAGAAAGAGTACATAGAAACAAGAATAAGAAACTTCGACATAGACTGTGTCCTGGATGAGGAAACACATGTGAATATCATGACAGAAAGAACTTGAGAAATTTTGGGAAAGCCTGCTATGGTTCCTTCATTAGGAGGAATAGGATTATTTAGAGGAAAGTTGATAGCCCTATGTGGAAGACTTACCCAAACATCTATGAGTGTTCACGGCATTTCGACAGAAGAAGAATTTGAGATCGTTAAGTTTGTTGAGAACAACGCCCCATTTGCTATCTTGCTAGGAAAAACCTGGATTGAGAAATATCAGATATGAAGGAAACAAGAAGAGGAGGATATAGAACAGAAAAAGCAAGAACTAAGAGATTTCATTGCTAGGAGAATAACGCACTTACTGGAAGAACAAGAAAACCAGTTGAAGCTACTAAATACCAAAGATATGGATGTTGAAGTTGAAAGGACACAAGAATACTGGAGACACCTGCTTGTACAAGAGAGTAGAGCACCCACCCCAGAAAGAGAAGAAGTATTACGCTTGAACCCTATGAAAGACCCTCCATAGTGCGAATTTATCATGCCAAGAGGAGATAAGAACGATAATGGAAAGAGGAAACCAGTGATTCAAATCACAGGAAATAAGGCCAGGAAACTCAGTAAAAAGAGGGAAAAGTTAGAAAAATTGTAAGAAGTTCCAGAGAATACTTCGCAGAAGAAAGGTTTTCAGAACTCGAACTTCGTCGGAATATCAATACATCACAAAAAGACACTTCGCCATGACGAAGCAATATGACCGTTCAATCGACACTCCCAAACGGTTAGGAAAGTAGTGATGGCCCGAAAGTTCACCATTGGACCGTTGGGACCGCGCCATAATGGATGGAATTGCATTGAATAAGGCTTTGTGACCCGTTGAAAGAAACCGTTATGACAATATCTATTTATCCCGTCGAGTGTTGCACCGAGAACACTTTTGCCAATTGTGATTATCCGCACCCGCAGAGAACTAGTTGATTTCACGTAGCGATCAGTGAGACCTTGTTGTTACATTGAGTATTGTTCACCGACCTGAGATATCAGATCTCGAGTGTGTGTAACACCCTGTTTCCCCCAGATTGTAAATATAACTGAACTGGCCAAGGACTATGGCAAAACTCATAAGCATGAATATGTACTGTAAATGGACCTGCAGGAAGAGGTCAATGAATGTAAATGATAGTTTGAATTTATTGTAGAACTGCTGAGAGGGGATGTGCGGAAAAGAGACCACGATGGTGGTGGAGGGCACC
>JZKD02S1085670.1:636805-653370 GCA_000966675.3 Picea glauca | reverse complement strand
TGGTAGAAGGTCACATGAGGACAGAGCTAGCCTAGAGGGCTAAAGCGTTAGGGGCATATCGGGAATCGGCGTATCGGGGATTTCAAAGACATGAAACCCTTGCATTACGAAACCGCGATATGCGAATTCCCGACACCATTATAAGCCCTTGATCCAAGGGACACGTGTCGAGCATCYAGAGAGAATYGGGGATCGKGASATCGCAAGTCCCGGGTATAGGTGTGTTGTGTCATCRTRAAAGCCRWAACCCCGATGGGAGGTTATACGGMTGCAGTCATATGGTAAGTGGTCATATGGACCATGGTATAGCCAAGGGGGCTAGCCAGCGTAAAGGCGCGTCGAGAATCCAGAGGACTGGTGCGCCATGACATTGGAAGGCGCCAAACCCCGATAGAAGGAACCCCGAATCATGGTATAGAGTCAAGGATTGGCATTTTGCTAATACGGGTTTGTGGAGATTTCTCCTGTATGGGAGATTAACCCAAAATTTTTAAAATTATGATAGTGGATGTGTTACAGTGTGCATATCGGATGAAATTAGCACAACAAAAAAGTCGTCGAATAGATTCTAATAGACCTCATGGTCGAGAAGGTGATGTCTGCAGGCATCCAAGCCTCATCAATGCGAGGAGTGCAAGCCTCCCCGTTGTCTGCTCGTGGATTTGGGCCATCCCGAGCTGCGACTGAGAAAAGAACCAAGAATCATGATGACTTGAAAAATGTGAAGCTAATTCCATCCATCCTACCCGACTACATCCCACCCTTGGTCGGTGTGGTGAGTCGTGACAGTGTCCCGAGGGACTTTGAATACACAATCATCACTGCGTACCTCCCAAAGGGAATACAAGCAGTCATATCGTAGTTGGAGAGAATCCCAACCTTGAAGATCAGTGACTATAACCTAGGAGATCGAAAGATCTATGGCATGCTTGCATCTCACAAATATTTGACCAATACCAAGGGGAAGAAATCAAAGATCGTCCCCCAGACGTGGACTATAGACATCGCGAGGTCCACTGTATTTAACGTTAAGCTCCTGTTGTCGTGCTTCCATGGATGATATCTATGGTTAGACAGATGCATCACTATCGATCCGATGTTGATCCATAGGATCACCAGATTGAGCATACAGGGACCAGACCCGCAAGACTTTTATCTAGGGAAGGTTGTAGATCGCGCCCTCACACAGAAGATCAAAGACACCTACAATGATGTAGAGAAAGGGACACGAGGCTACAAGGTATCCTCCATTCAGAAATGCGCAGTGCGCCTGGCATGCCAATTAATTGTTGGTAAGATAGTAAGAAAGAACAGACCCACGCAGGTCACAGGGTTTGTCGTTGACCTCGCAGGAAAATGTGTGGAATGACTACAGATGAACTGGGCTAGTTACCTAGTCAATCAATTAGAACTGGATTGTTGTGAAGCTCATGATCAG
Organism: Picea glauca; assembly: GCA_000966675.3. Classification (NCBI taxonomy): domain Eukaryota; kingdom Viridiplantae; phylum Streptophyta; class Pinopsida; order Pinales; family Pinaceae; genus Picea; species Picea glauca. Next base: position 651,932 of record JZKD02S1085670.1, on the reverse strand, counting down.
GGCTATGAGTTCCATTTTAGCTGGTTGTTGATCCTCATCGCATTCACTACTTGGGAGATGCCGAAAGGTGCGACCTTCCCTAAAATTGAATTGTTCAATCCATTAGCTGCGAAGTTCACCACGCTCTGGTATTTGAGCGATATGGGGAAACAATGGTAGTCGAACGCAATATTCCATACCTACTACCTGCAGTTGAAGAGGGCTATTAAGTATTTCCCTTGTATGACGCCAAACACCCTGGACAGGTTCAGGACCCTTATGAAGTTCCACATAGATAGGCATTTTATTTATATTACTACGCGCGTAGATGAAAGTAAAGAAGAGCTTCAGTCCTACTACAAGCTCATAGAGGAGGAACTGGAAGAAATCACTAAGGAATGGCCCGCAAAGTTCCTTATACCAGTCAACCAGGAAGCACTGTCTGATCCCAACCTCATTGGAAGTCCAGTGGTTACTTGCGGAGAGTATGATGCACCCAGCAGCAACAGGAAGAAAAAGAAGGAATATGTACATGAAATACACAGCACATCAGAAGAGACTACATCAAATTCACCTAGCGGAGGAGGAGATGATGAAGTGGACAAAGAAGATGAATAAGGGGAAGAAGAAAAGCCAAAGAAAGGAGAAGTAACACCACCTAGGAACCCCCTTGAAGAGGCGTAGACACCCAAGAAAAGAAATTTCTCCCCCACAAAACCTACACCGCGGAATAAGTCCAAAGAGAGTAAGACGAAGCTGCAGACTTTGCTCACGATTGATGACTTTGACTTCATTATCGCAACTGTATCAGATGCCTCAAAAGACATTTTGTAGAGAAATAAAGCCAAACGAGAAGCCATGTATGATAGAATTGAGATAGAGCTGAGAGGAGTACAACAAGCCCTTCACTCTAGCCGCGCAGTTCCCATTGCGTCCCCACCACCAGAAGAACTAGAGTTGGGAGATGAGTCTGCCCAACTCCACAGAATAGATGACGTCACCGAATGTTTCCTTCATTACGTGTAGGAAGAAAACGAACATGCCACAATGGCCCTGAAGCAAGCACAAGAGGAAATCATAGAGCAACGCCAAGTTGCGTAATAGGAGAAGGATGGCCTCCAAACCAAGTTCGAAGAAAATAAAGCACAAATCCAGCAGGAGAAAGAACAACTTCTCGCAGAGTAGGTCAGAATTAAAGAAGCAGTCAATAGAGAACTTTGCTCTATGACAGGCTTGGAGTAGATGGAAGAAGACTTGGTAGTAAATCAAGTCGTGAATATTTCTGAATCCATTCAACAACTTCAATATAGAATCGTAGAACTAGAGCTACAAACAGTGCTAAGAACTCCGCAGGAAGTGCGAGACCAGAGAAAAGGAACTACCTAGAGCATAGTTGAAAGGATCAAAGCATTAGCCATGGAATGTAAACAACTAAGAAGTCACAGTGCACAGACTTATGAGTGCCTCACCGAGGACCCTGAACTGAAGTCACTGGAGTCACAACTATAGGGAGAAAAGCAGCAAGCAACACCAGTACAAGTGTAGTTGAAACTCCTGTCAGCAGTTGAGAGGATGAAAATATCCCAAGAACAATGCACATCTCAACAGCAGGTCCATGCCATACAAAGCAAAGTCATGGAAGTGACTTAGAAGCTCCAGCCAGTACAGGATGCAACTTCCCTACTTTTTTAGGAGATTGAAGTCCGAGGAGCAGAGCTAGAACAAGTAGTCACTTGGGTAGAACAATGCTTAGAAGGACCTATGAATGAGGAAGTTATTCAAGAGTTCGTCGAGCAGGAGGCCTTGGCGCAACAACAGGTTAAAGCAGCTCGAGCCAAGTTCGAAGATTTTAAGGCAGAGTTACCTAGAGTAGAGTGAATCGAGACGAGTCACAGGTGAGTGTTGGGGGCATGTTGGCCCTTGACCAAGTTTTAGAGATCCTTGGTCATGTTTGACCTCTTTTGGGACTTCGACAGGCTGGTCGAAGGCAGAGCGCAAGTCGAAGCAGAGATCACAGAATCTCGGCCCCTTTTAATGCAGTTTTTGGGATTAGGGTTTATGTAATGGGTATGGGATGTCGGCCCATGGATTTACCCATGTTTAGGCCCATTTTGTAATGTATAAATAGAAATCTAGGTGATGTAAGTAAGCAGTGCTAAGGGTAATGAGGAGAAGATGCTAAGTGATAGAGTTATATCTATGTGATTACAAAGGCTTTGGCCATACTGTATGTTGAGACTTGCAGAGCTAACTGCAAGCGATTGTAAGAAGGATTTTTGCTTAAACCTAGCTCGGGGAAGGAGGATCTAGTGAGGTGCACGTAGATATCTTGTCCTATGCGGAGTGGGTTCTGACTTTTTGTGCATGTAAGGAGATTGACAGAAGATAATAAAGAAGATGAAGAGTTGGTGGACGTAGCCCCACACTGGGGTGAACCACTTATATCATGTGTTATAGTTGCTTTGTGCATTCTGGTTATTGTCTTGTGTATACAATTTAAGTTGTGCGGTAATGAATATTTAGATTAATCTAGTATGATAGCTTAGTGCTTAAATGTTGTGAATAAATGCTAGATCTGATCTTTTTCCATATGCTAAGTGCTTAGATGTGTTAGATCTAGTAGAATACTACGTTGTTCTATAATTAGGGTTTGGATTTGCAATGTGAATAAGGGTTAATTACTGATGAATGTTAACTGCTAAGTGCTTGTTAGAGTGGTTTAATGACAAATTTGTGTCCCAACTAGGTTGGAGACATTTGAGTCCTGCAACCACCCCTGCCTCTACCTCGGGTGAGACTTCATCTACTTCGCAGGTGTTTCCGAAAGGGCCGATAGTTAGGGTTTTGTTGGTGCACTGTTGAAGCATTGAACCCTGGGTCTTCCCCTGTGCCAACAACCATCTTTACCGCATTTCCAACATCTTCTTGTTTAATGAACTGGGGATTTTGATCTACCCTTTAATTAGAATTTCTACCGGAGAATTTTTCTTTACCTCTTTCAATTGATCGACCTCTCACCACTAAATCATCTTTGGTCGATCCTTCCATGTTCTTTCTTCTCATTTATTTTGACAACAGAGAAGCAACCAGATCTTTTAGCACTAGTGTGGTTTTATTACTCCCTATAGCCATGACTAAGCTATCCCATGAGTCTAGAAAATAACATAATAGGACTATACACTTATCCTCCTTAGTGATTTTAATATCCACAAACGATAATTGGCTTAAAATTTTGTGTTAAATGCATTTAAATGCTCAGTCATTGAACTACCATCACTCATTCTCAGAAGATACAATTTATTTCTGATAAACGACTTATTTACCAGATATTTTGACTGGTATAAACTTCCCAACTTGTCCCACAGTTTCTTGGCTGAATCTTCACCTGAGACATTCAGTAGCATCGAATCTGCAAGACAAAGACGAATCATACTTCTTGCTCTTGTTTCTAGTTTCTCTCATTCTTTCGTCGACATGTCTGTCGGTTGGGTACCTGGACAGACCGATGTCCATTGTTCTCGATCTACAAGAATATATTCCATTTTAAGCTTCCAAAGCTCAAAATTATGGCCATTGAATTTTTGTATCTCTATTCTTGAACTGCTCTCCATTCTTTACCATGATATTTAACACAATTTATGACTTACAATTCTTACTGTAGCTAGGGTTTAGTTCACAGATTCAAGATTGGTAAATTAAGATCCGATACACTCATCAAAGAATAACATAGCTCTGATACTGCTTTTCAGGAAATGAGAGACACTTACACACTAAACCTAGTATAGGAGAAGAATAATTTAATCAAGAACGTAAAAGAAAAAACAATTACACAATACATAGAGATTTTACCCTAGAAACCCGAACCGACAAAACGAACATTCCTTGAGCGTTATTTTCTCTTGTTGTCTTATTCAATCTGAATAAAATGTTACATTTCTAATGTTGGTCCACACCTAAGACACAATCTAAATCACACCCTCTTTCCTATGCAAGAACAACCATGTAGCCTATCTAGCTTACATATGCATGACTAGCAACCTACATCTAAAGATTTCTCTAAAGATTGGATATCCTATGATTCATTGATTAGCCTTTACGACCTTACAACACGCCTCTTTATAGGCTTTACAACAAGAAAAAACCTAAATACTTGGTGCCCAAAAACAATTACAGATCCATGCATATCATTGGCTACAAATCTTGCAAATCTCAGAATTCTGTTATAGTCGACTCCAAGTCATATTACCAGTCCACCTTCATTCGGTCTTCACTCGATCGCCACACTTCCACATGTCTACCTCTTGTTGGTTGACCTCTTCAACTTAATGTCGATTCCTTTACCATGTTGAACTGCCTTGAACTTCAACTTTGACTTTACCCGGTCGATTTACCTCGACCTTTGACTTGTTGTCGATCCACCTCGACTTTGATCATTAGTCGATTCATCTCAACTATACTTTCACTACAAAGAATATAAAAACCCAACATCAATATCTAGGTAAGAGAGGTAAAGGAATATTAAGCCCCATTGTAGTTGAACCAAGGGTCAAGCATGAAGGCCTAAGTTTTAGTGGAATGAAGGAAAAGGACATGGACATAATGATCACTTTCATGAAAGAAAAATATGTTGTTGATTTGGCCTACTCATGTGAAGAAAGAGTAGCAACAAATGAATATGGTATAACACTACCACTCCATCCATTTGGTGGCATATTGTAGAAGGGCGGGGATGAGGAAATTTGAGAGAATCAACCTATGCTAACACTCAAAATAAGTAGCAAGCCAATCATCTGAAGCAAGAAGAAATGGAGTAAGAAGTATGTATCAGGTAAGACATCTCTCATTTTTTATTGATGCAAGAATAAGGGCCATAGACCTGCCAACTATTGGTATTCTGAGGTATTTTACTGTTGTGGGGAGAAACACGATCTTGAGCCAACTTACTGGGAGAAGCAAGCCACATGTCACAAGCCCTAATAGTTTTGAAGGAAGAATAGAAAAAATACTTCTTCAATATGAAATCAAACTCAAAGGCATATGGATAAAAATATAATGTCAAGAAATGCACGCAATAGCAATTTTTTTTTCCATAATTTCTAGATAAATGGACATTAGGAAACCAAGTTTTGGAGTATTCATATAGAACTTCATCCAAGGAATCACATAGTCAAGAGAAGAGTGTAGAGATTGAAGATTAAAGAAGATGAATAACACCCTACATTTCCAACCCAGTTAGCAAAAACCATCTAGGGAGTTACCACAATATAGGAGGACAATTTGGTCAACAAAGTGGACAACAAGTAGATGCTAACATAAAAGGAAACCTTGATCCAATTATGACATACAATATTGAAAAAAAAATATTACTTTCTTGGAGATGTGTCAAATTTGGTTCATGGAGATTAATGAAATTGGGGTCCCTTGAAACTTGATGATAGCCAACAAAGCAACCATTGGTCTATGTGCTTGGTTCCTTTGGTGAAATACTTGAATGCACTCTTGAGAGATGTTTGGAGACGTAACTATAACATTCATGGAGATAGTTTTTTTTAAATTCATTTTTTCTATTTGAATGTTATGTAAAGACACAACCATAGCCTATTGATGATTTTCACCTACAACCATACTTGTGTAGGAATTTTCAATTGTTTTTTATAGAAGGTGTTATGATTGCACACAAAGGAGGTCATTCAGTTGACATTGCTACAGAGATAGAGTGTTATGTAAGAACATGAAAAAAATAAAGTGGCTTTCATGTTGGAAAGCAATGGGCCTTAGCAAAAGAAGGCAGTTCACACTTCCCTTTGTGGAATTACTATGTGAAGGTAATTGATTGTTAGGATATTATAATTGAATGAGTGCTACATTTAAATCCAATAGTGAGCAAGTGAATACCAAAATTAAACTAGGATTCCATTGGTTTCCAATACAAACCATCTCGAAGTCTAAGAATAAAAGAGACTTGCACATCGACGATGGGAATGAATTCCAATAAATGATCTAATCCTATTGTTGAGAGCATTGATTATGATGCACAATAGAGAATTAATGAGAAGACTTCTACATTGCAGGCACAAGTGAAGCCAAATACTAGAGCTATAGCTTGATCCAAGAGATAGAGTGAGAGCTACAACCAAGATGAGAGTTGAAAGACACATTCTAGAGAAGTAGATAGGAGGCGCATTGATAGAAATATTGATTTCCTTAGAAGCATTTGGGAATGGAAATCCTCTCAATGGGGAGATGTGATTGAAAATAGATTGAAAACAAATATGAATGGTTTATAAAATATCAATACACACATGCAATTGATAAATAATTGAGGATTGAAGAAAAAAAAGAAAAGGAAATACAAGTATTAAAAAATGAAGGAAAAAATGAATAAGAAAAAAAATAAAATATGAGAGAATAAAGTTGGGGAATGGGGAAATGAAGGGACAATGGTGTTTGGCCTTCTCTTAACCCTAACATTGCCTATATATTCTTTCCAATTGACTCATAAAGGGCGTTTTTTTGCAGAGATGAGAAGATGTAGAAGAAGGGATTGGTTGTGTAAATTGTTCAATGGACCATAGATCCATTAGCATGCATTGTAACCCTACAATTGTTAAAATTAAAGACTTATCAACCACTTGAAGTTGTTTTGTCCATTTGCGTTTCTAGGGTAAAATCTATGGATTCATTTTGATTAATTGCTATGTCTATTGTGCATATTAGTACTTGTTCACTTTGGAAATTCCTCATAGTTTACTTGATTAATTATTATATTGAATTAGTGGTCATTTTAATATGTGGTATGGATAAATCAATGTGGGTATACTATACTTTGATTTATAGTGTTCTCATATGGGTTAATTTGGAATGTTGAGTCCCAACAGTCACAACAATTCACATTAACCAACTGATTCTTTCCCTTTAAAATTAATATCTTTGTATGTTGGTTTAAAAGAATCATAGCTTGTGTACTATAGAATTCACATATAACAACTATGTTCAACCATTGAAATGACATCCCATTGTGATTTCCTTAAAACCAATTCATAAATTCACTTCAACGTTGAAATTCAATAGCCATAGGACTCAGACTGTCCATCCATTTTCTTGAATGCGATCAATGGTTGTAATAATAGATCTATTGCACTTGTTCAACCACATTTCCATTCCTGGTTTTTTATAATTAGCTAATTTACTCCCTACACATGTCATGGACATTTGAGAGAGTCACACACAATTACTGTGTGCGTTTATTACTTATTGATAGTGTGTGGAACCACCCATAAGTATAATCAACTCATTCATCCATGGTAAAGGATGGAATTATTGTACATAGGTGACCACCTTTAAAAACAATGTAGGCTAGCCATATTTATTCTTTCCTCTTTGCTTTGCATTGAGTGATAGCATACAAAAACAATTATCTTGTTGAATTATTTTGTAGTTAGCACTATTCTTGTTCCACTAAAGCATTGGGTCTATTGTACAATCAAGGAAATTCCTTCTGTTATATAACCATTTGCATTTTTTTTACTTGTCTTATGTGGAAAGTGCAATGTGATTATGTAAGGAGTCGTCTCAATTAAGTTGGATATAGTCAAGGAATGACATATAAGAATTGGTTGATTATTGAATCATTGTTGGCTAAGTTGTGTGAGTAGTTAAAACATTTTTTATTATCTCTTTAACATTGTATGTCATTTCACTATATGCACCATTTATTCTGGAAAACTATTCAATATATATAAGTGGTGAGAATGTTTCTATTGCTAATGTTGTCATTGAGCAAAGTAATCATGTTCATATTTAATGTTGGATTGATATGCTTCTAAATAAATTATTTTATTTATACTAGAGAGATACTCTCAACTCACTGATTGGTGTATGATTTAAATAATACGTCGAAAGCATGATGTTCATAATAATTTCCAACTAGTTTTTGTAGCTTATTGGATGAACATACCATCGTTGGTTGAGAACTATTCACACCACTGGGTTGATTACTTGGTTAACATAATAAGTTGGTAGCATCACTTCTTTGGTTGGGAGTTTTTCTAGAGATTTTGTGGAAAATAAACTCATCTTCAAGGAGTTAGAAAAGGCTAAATAGTAGAACCATATGAAAGAATCAACCTTGTTCATATTGAAAGAGCTAATTTCAATTGGATATTAACTTGCAAAGTAGCCAATTGAATTTTAATTGAGAAACTATGTGTTTTTTGATTGACATAATGTAGAGTAGAGGTTTAATTTGTGCTTGTCATTGACAAGGTGCAAGTTTTTTCTCACTATCGGTAATTGCTTTGGAATTACAAGGCTAACAACATAGTCATCCATTCATCCTATATGAAGAATAGTAAGTAGAGAAATTTGTACTCATAAATAGAATGAGAACAAAATCCTTGGAATCAATTTGAAGATAGAGATCTCTACTAAGTTTGAGAATAGAAACCATATTTCATTTCCGTAGAGGATCCATGTTGGTGGAGTGTGTGGGCTACAATTCCGATATTCACATATCATTTTTCCCCATTCTAGACTAACCTAGATGCTCAAAAAGTCAATTAGAGTTCCCAATCAACATGAGCTCCAACTTCTTGGGTTGTTAGATTTTCCCAGGGGGAGAGAATATTGCTAAATGTTTATTCAAATTCAATGCAAAAAGATCCAATGCATTAATTCCAACTACCATATAGTGAAAAACGATTTCATTCATTAATTGTACATTGCAAAATAATCAAGTGTAATGATTCCCATACACTTCAAAACTAACAAGTTACATTGATTTAAGGATATCAATATTACCATGCTAAAGGAGAAGATGAATTGTATTACATAGAGGAATAGAATGAGGACAACAACAAATAGTAAAATGAAAATAGAAATAGAGAAACATAATGCCCCAACTAAGAAAATAGAATACAAACATAATGAATGCTATTAGAATACAAATATAAATAAAGTAATAAAACACATACAAATATAAGAAACTAAAATGTATATAGAATGAACATATATTAACAAAGCAAATTATATAACATGATCATATAGTATCAAAGAAAGCTATATAATGAAGATATATTATTAAAGTCAATTTTATTTTTTTACACAATTGTACACGATTGCAACTAGAATAGCTACATCTTAGATATGAAATCAAAAATATCTTAGATCCACCTTAACTCTTATGAAAACGCGAAGTTGGAAAACAATTTTTTGAGAATTAGGTGTTTTTGGGTTATAATTTCCAATTTCTCGATTGAGAAAAAAGTCAACATATTTTCTCGGCCAAGAGTTGTAATATTTTTCGGATGATAATTTAACCAAGGTTAAATTTTTCTCGCTCGAGAGTTTCGATGTGGTTAAATAATTTTTTGTCCGAGAAAATGCCAGTTTCGCGTCCGAGAGTATGATTAATTTTTTGGTATCAAACTTTCAGACAGGTCGCTTGGCTGAGACTTGAAACAAAATCTCGAGCAAGATTTTGTTTAACCCTGGGTTACTTTTTGGGCCAAAAAACTCTCGCCCGAGAAATTAGTAAATTTCTCGGCTGAGAAATTTTCTTGGCCGAGAGTTTCTGGTCAACGAATACAACAAGCATTTCTGTAGTTTTCTGAAATTTGTCACTTTAGCAAGGTGGAAACCGTGCAAAATATGAGAATTATGTGTCGAAGTTTATACCTGTGGATTCATCATTGAATATACTTTCTCATGATATAATAATTTTTGAATTTCATTTAGGATTTCTATTTTTTACTATTTATTTCTAAACTTTATCATTAGGAAATTTAGTGAGCTAAAAATTAGTCACAATGAAAATTCAATATCATCACAATGACAACACCAAAAAAATGTAAAAACTCACAAAGATATTCCTTGCACCGTCCTTTTCAAAAGGGTGGTTTTAGTTTGTTTATAAGAGTCACATTTGAAAGAAAATGCGAGGACACCAACATGTGTCAATAAGGCACCATTTTTTAAATATATGTTATTTCGATAAATAATAAAAAAATAGTGCTTAAGTCTAAAAATCATCAACATATAGTCCGCTGCCAAGTACGATCTGTGTATATGATGAGAATACACTTGGTTTCCGTAAAATGAATAACCATCTCTAAAACAAATGAGGGGCACACAGGTCACTCATTATCCATACCTAAAATTTTAAAGTATATGTCATTGGTGCCCCTCAAATTTGTTCCACTATGTGTCCATAAAAAAATTTAAAGCAAATATGAGTATGAAGCTAATACAATTCTCTAGAACTCTTGCTTTTACTTCAAGGTGAAATTCCTAAGGGAGATATGGGTTTGAAGGGATTGAAGTTGAAAAACATAAAATTTTGTAGTTTTTTGGTCAAAAAACAAGCAAAAAGTGTTTCCCATCTTCTCAAATAAATGGATTAGGGATACAAAACAAGAGGATATGTATAAAATTAAAGAGGAGTTAAAGGAATCAAAAGAAAATGTTTCCAAATTTCAAGAGGATAATGAGGAGCTAAGAAAATATATTGAAAAGAAAAACGATGAGTTCGTCAACATGATATCCCTTAATGAATCACTCATTAAGAAGGTTAAGAACCTAGTGCAAGAAAATAGTAGAAACTCAAGGTGGGAAAATGATGATTCAAGGGATGAATTGAAAATTAAATATGAAGATATATGTATATTAAAAAACCATAATAAGAAAATATTGGATGAGGTTAAGAGATTGAAAGAAGAAAAGAAGAATTATCAAAATCAAGAAGAAACACAGATCTTGGATGGAGAATCTACCAAAAGACTTGAAGAAGAAATTTAGAAGAAGGTTGAGGAATCCCTAAATGTTGATGAGGTAAAATCAGAAATGAAATCCAAAATTGAATAAGGACATCATAATTTTATAAATGAGGTGACATTGGAGCTCCAAAACGAGAAAGAAAACAATATTCAAGAAGGTCACTAGAAGATACTTGAAGAAGTTGAACTTCATATATAGGATGTACATGCCAAATATGATGGTATTATCTCAAAGGCTAGAATAATCAAATACCAAGAAAGGAATATATATGATTCCATTGTCTATGAAAAAAATATATAATAAATGAGTGTGCAGAATGAAGAAAAATCGTCAAATGTGAAACCATATCGACACCCTCATTATCAGGAAAGATTTCAAGGAAGACAAGAAGATCAATATCAAAATTATGAAGGAAGAAGATGAAATACTCATAAATATTCATGGAATATGGCATCACAAAATCATTATTCAACAAGATATTATCATAGGCCAACATCTACTACAAATTGGAGGAGCTTCAAAAACAATACATGGAATCAAGGGAAAGAAAATTATGCAGCAACTAGTCACCAATGATTACAACAAAAAAGATTTTATTTTATATGGATGGATAATCATCAATGGAAAGAAGAAAGAAGAAACATAAGAAAATAATATTACTTGGTTTCATCACATGTGAATCCTTTAATTGCAAAGCTTTGAGGACAAATCTTTTTGAAGGAGGGTACTATGTTATGACCCAAAGGGGGAATCTATAGGGTTAAATGAATATGATATGACCCCAAGGGGGGGTATATATGGAGCTAAATGTACATGTAATGTGTAAATATATATGTAAAAGGGTCATCTTAATAGTAAAGGGGCCTCATGTGTAGGTTTGAATAGGTATATATAGAGATCATGTATACATTATTGTAGACATGTGAATTGTAATGTATAAAGATATTTGGGAATTTGGAGGAGTTTATCCTATTCTTTAATGAGTTATTGTATAACTTATCTACCTTAGAGTTGTGCTCCATTCTCACATTCTATACATGGTGTGTACTTATGTTTTGTTATGATATTTTAAGCATTTGGTTCATAAAAAATCATCCCAAGAATCTACAAAAAGGACCAAGATGACCATGCCTAGATAATTTGAAACTTGAAATTACTTATACATGTCCTTTATGTGCAAGGTGAGCACTATATGTTTCCCACTTTGATTCAAATTTGAATGAGATAAGACAAAGGTTATCACAAAACAAACACAAAGTATTACAATGAAACCAAATTTTATTCATGAAAACATGGTTAAAACATTGTATAATCCATAATGACTAAGAATGGCTATATACATATCTAGGACATGTTAAATTACTCACATTTGTTAAAAAAAGGATGACAAGAGGTTGAAAATTATTTTTAATACAATATGGAGAAAACCAAGAAGGACAATACCATAGGCTAGAAACCTTAACCCTAGATGTTGGAAAGGAAAAAAGGTCAGGGATAAAGAAGCAATGTTGGAAGATCAACTTGTTGGGCCATAGATTTTTCATATGAACTCTACTTCAGTGTGTACAATAAATTGTTGGAAATGTCTCAATGAGCTCTATGGAATGGAAATCCATCTGGATAATTTCCCCCATAGTCTGGACTATAAAAAAAAATGCTAGAATAGACCCAAAACTATTTAGAACCCAAACTCACCAAATTTAATATTTTTTCAGGGATATCCCTGAATGGACACCTAAATCACTCTTGGACATATTGAATGAATTTTTTTTATTCTTTTCAATACCAATGCATAAATTGGTGGAGTTTGAGTAGCTTTGGAAGATATTCTTATTGTATTTGACCAAGCAAAAACCCTAAAGAATATTATTATATTATATTTTTTAAGACAACCCTATTGTTCCTTTGTAAAAGTCGACCCTATTGTGCCTTGACAAGTAAAATGAAAAATAAAAGGATAAAGTGACAGGTTAGCCCAGATCTAACTTTAGGCTGGCCAAACTACTATTTATAAGGGAGGCTAGTGCCTCATCTGAACTCACTCACAACACAAGTTTTGTGGCTAAAGAAAAGGAGTGTGCAAGTCTTATAGGGAGAAGCTACTACAACTAGGAGGTGACGTTGTGGAGGTTCTTGGTTCATCTCTTGGGTATATCTTGGTTATGTGGTGCACTACTCTTCCCTAGTGAAGGGTTTGAGGAGGATCTTTTGCTTTGTTAGTTCTCTCTTGGAGAGAAGCATTGTTCTTGGTTGGTGAATCTATATTGAGGAAGTTTGATGGGTTTTTTCCCCTAGAGGGTTTTCCTAGGGTAAATATTTTGTATGTTGTGGATGTTATTCTTTCAGTGATCCTTTATATGGAATTATTGTGCTAATTGCTTAAAAGTAAAAGAACACTAATCTAGTTAACTGCTTAAGACAAAATTTCAACATGGTATCAGAGCCATCCTGAAAGAAGGCATTTTCACAAAACAAAATAACTCGTTGAAGAAGCCAAGAGAATAGGAAGACTCTCCTAACCCTAGTGCACCTCTTCCTATGCATAAATTCTCAGTTGGACGAAATTGTGTATACTACAACTGCATAAACCCTAGGTGTGATACTTTTTCTTTTTTAAGGAGGCCGATGGAGAAAGTAAGAACACCTAGGAACTCTCCTAGGCAAGGAGAATCTATTCCCTGAACAAGAATTCAAAATTTCACAAATTGGAAAATTAGGGTTTCCTCATAAACCCTAGGTCTGGTTGCAATTGCTGCATATTTTGTAACAAAACTTGTCCTTGGCTTAGAAATATCTCCGGTAAGGTCTAAGATTCATATCTTGAAAATTTATTTGTTATTTTTTTTGTTCCAAGCAGGATGACTACCAGTGCCAAGCTTGACGAAAAGCTTGAAGGAGATAATGACTTATGAGCATGGAAGTACAGAGTAATGCTCATTCTAGAAGAGAATGACCTTGTAAGTTTTATAGAGCTAGAGGGAGATGAGGCCACCTTGAGAGGATCATTGCTGAGTCCATCAAGGACCACTTAATTCCTCATGTTTCAACATTAAAAACCACAAAGTAAATTATGGATGCCTTATCCCGTCTGTTTGAAGGCAAGAGAACCAATCAGAAAATGACCTCAAGGAAACAACTCAAGAATGTGAAGATACAAAATTTAGAAACCATACAATCTTACTTCACAAGGGTGTCCCAGATCAAAGAACAACTTGAATCTATTGGAGACTCATTTGAAGAAGTTGAGTTAACGATGACCACATTGAATGGTCTCCCAAACTCTTGGGAATCCTTCATCCAAGGAATCTACTCTACAATTAAGTTAACTAAGTTCAACAAATTGTGGGAAGACTATACTCAAGAAGAAGCCAGATTAGAGGAAAGAAAAGAAAAGATAGAAATCAATGAAGATCAAGCACTAACAACTCACCCAAGAAAAGGAAAGAACAATAAAGAAGTTCACTCTCAGAAGAAGTTTCAAAAGCCTCATAAAGAACAAGATTATAATAAAAATGTATCAAGATTCAGATGCTTCATTTGTTAGAAGATGGGACATATTGCAAGAAATTCCCCCCAAGCTAAAGACGAGAATAGAAACAAGAAGTTTAAAATACATCATGCTCATATCGCAAAAGAAAATGAACATGATCAAAAAAGAACAAAAGAAGATGATTCAGATGAACCATATCTTATACGATATAGGACTTAGTTCTTTCGAAGCACATGATCTATACCAAGTGATGTTGATAGTGTTATCACTCCAAGAAACTCCTTAGGGTTGTAGACTAAGGATGCTTGGTAACTTAGAAATAATGGTTTTTGGTATTTTATAGGTGGATCAATGAGATAACAAATCATAACTTGAGTACTCAGACCATAAATGGGTAATCAAATGAACAGAGCTCTCATAAAACAATAATCAGATGGAAAATCTTAAGTGAGTGAGAAGACAGAGCTAACAAGCCAAATACAATCTGTAGGGCTTATTAAACTATGTAAAACAATTTTAAGTAAATTATGAGCTGACTGGTGAGATGACAGTCACTGCAGCTAAAACAATTTACATAAAACAGAGAGAGACAGGTGAGGAATCTGATATTGTAGAAGAGAGAAATCTATCTTTGTATTATCCTTCAAGCTTGCTTACAATCATAGTATAACAAGTATCTGAAATCGAACCCCTTCATTCATATTCCTTCTGTAGCTTTATAGCTTTACAATTTAGTTATCAGATCCTAAAACTATGGATCTGAATTTCTGGAAATAGTAAACAAACAGTATTTACAAAGGAATAGGAATAGATCCTCAAAATAAGGTAAATCTTTATCTGCTGGCCCTCAAAATGTGGTTGAAATCTGATGATGTGTAGCTCAGC
>JZKD02S1085670.1:620579-636755 GCA_000966675.3 Picea glauca | reverse complement strand
CCAAAAGTGGCTGATTAGATAGATTTGATAATTCATTAATAAAGCCTTAGAAGAGGTTTCAATTCATTCTCATGCAAAAATTTACGATCTGGGCAAAAACCGTAACATTCTGGCCGTGACAGGCTTTCACCAGCTTATTTACCGACAAATCCGCTCCTAAGCTGGTGAAAGGCGGAACTTTCACCAGCTAACTAGAAAAATTTTCGGCGAATTAGCTGGTGAAAGGAGCAAATTTTTCAAAATCAAATATCTTGGTCATAGAAAATCCGTTTTTCATGCCTGAATAGTCGATCGACATCTAGAAATCCTAATCTTTCCAATGGTGTTTTCAAATCTTCATTTGGAGCTCGGGAAGGGATTGAAAAGTTCCCTGCAAGATTAGGAATCATTTTTTCAAAAATGCCAATGCATTTGTGATCGCTAACAGGAAGGACAGACTGTCCAATTCTTTTCTCAACAAAGAGCCACTATGTCTTCTTTCCATTTGCAATTCAAAACCCCAAACGATTTTGCACACCAAACACTGTGAAATGTTATTTGGGCCGAGGTCTTGCGCTGGTGAAAATACTCGGCTCTGTTTTTCAACATTGAAAACTTACCATACAATTGTGGGTGATGTGTGTTGGGGAAATGATGCAGCGATTTGATGTCACCAGCCATGTAGTATCGCTCCCTCACCTGTAATGATGGATTCAAATTCTCCATTTCCAACGCCATGATCATGAACCATGCATTTCTGAACGAGATCCGATTTGCAATCCGATTTAGACGTGCAAACCCGAATCTCCATCATTATCCACTTTAACCAGCGCATCATAATGATTGCATAACATGGGTTGAGCATGTCATCATTTGATTTTTAAAATGTGGAGAAAACACATGTGATTCCTTCTTTCACCAGCTAATGGCCCGTCGGAAGTGCTCCTTGTCTTTTGAAAATCGCCGCTTTCACCAGCTAATGGCCCGTGAGAAATGCTCCTTAGATGTTGAAAATCACCGCTTTCACCAGCTAACCATCATCTTTAAAACACGTGTTAGCTGTTGAAAGCCTTTTTTATGGAAATTTTAAAGAGAAGGCCTTTATGGGTCGTCTTATTTCTAAGACAAAAATCAAAACCTAAGTCTTGCTACTAGAAAAACTCAAAACCAAATTTGAGAAAATTACCAATAGCCATGCTATCAACCACAAAATGCAACCATAGTGACTGATTCATTTTGGGACTTAACATTTGGCTCCAACTGGGATGGAGACCTCCCTGCGAGGTTTCCAAGAACCTAGTAGTTTCAGTAGCCTTTAGCATTGGGCATGGAGTCATCTGGCCTGTGCAACTGTTCTTCAACAAACCTGTAGTCTGACTGTAGCTTGCCTGTAACTTGCCTGTAACCTGTCCTGCTTATTCATGAAATCAACAACTGAAAAAGATCTCATTTGCTCGTATGGCGAGCTTATTCCTCTGCCTACTCCTATACTAACCAGTAGAGGCATATTTATCAAGTAAGATGGAATTTCCAATGCAATCAAATCATAAACTGATTTACTATTAAAATCCTTGATCTTGACCCGAACAATAATAGAAGAGATATCATGCAGAAAAGAGATTTGAACAAATGATAAAGACAATATTCTTCTGACAGAAAATGTTTAACATCTATGTTGCTCATAGACTCCAAATAGTTGGCAAAAGGGTCATCAAATTCATAAAACAATACCTCTTTGGACTGTTGATCCAACTGTAAATCGAAAAGGTGTTGAAAACTACCTTTACTAATCTCATTATTGAATGCAGGCTGCTCGAGATCCGTTGGAAAAACATAGACGATAGACTGCTGCTCTGGACTGTTTAGTTCCTCGCCTTCTTCTTAATGTCTGCTCCGAACTTCCCGTTGCTGCAAATATTGAAACTGAGAGATACCCTTAGGATCTGTTGTAGATTCAAAGTTGTCATATGCTGATATAAAAATATGCTCATCATTTTTTAATCTTTCAAAGGAGGCAATATAATCTTGATAGCTATTATTAACCATGACGCGCATACATCTCTGATCATCTCTTTGCTCATTCTTTCTGCTGCAATTTTCCTTTGTCCGCAAAACAGAAAGTTGATGGCTGCCCTTAGCATTTGCCACAGATCTGAAACTGGAAACTGTCGCCCATAAACATTGGCAAACTAAGGAAATCTGAAATCTTTAGGTTTTCTGAAAAGTATAAGTCCATGAAGGCTACCACTGGATCCTTGAAAGGAAGATAAGAAACATGCTGCTCCTCGGGAAACAACGACACATCTATGGTAGCCTCTTGCTCAGCCGCGATTGTTCCTCTGCAAGAAGACTGATCATCTTCTTGTCCTCTTGAGATCAACTCATGATCATCAAAAATTACAATTTCCTTATCAGAATAATGCTCACAAGAGGACAACAAAATAGGATTTCCATCACATGGATTAGGATCAGCTAAGAACATATAATTTCTTATGCAATCATCAGTCATCATAGGCTCTTCTTGATTTACAAATTGATCATAAACTTCACAAGAATACCTATCTCTGGAAAACTCTGCACATACTGAAGAATCTAATTCTGAATCTGAAATGTACTCACCTTCAGGATGTTGTTCCTTATCTGCTTCATACTCACTGCTTTCTTTCTTTGAATCTAAAATGTACTCACCTTCAGGCTGTTGTTCCTTATCTACTTCATACTCACTGCTTTTTTTCTCTGAATCTAAAATATACTGACAGTTTACTTGCTTATACGCTTGTAGATTTTCAAAGAAATCTTGACCTCGTATCCTTCTGGAAGCATGAATGTTCTCCTCCACCAATCGAGCATCTTCAAACAACTGGATTAAGGATGGAGATTTCCGTTCTAACAAAAGAAGGGAAAGTTCTGAATGGAGACCTATAATATAATATATCATGGAAAACGTCTCTGTAGGCCGGACCTTCAAAGGCATGTCATGATAAACACGGTAAAACCTTCTATTGAAAACAGACAAGGCTTCATCCTGCTCTCGTTTCAAAGCATAGAAATCGGCGAGGTAATAATCTAAAGATTTGTATTCGCCCCAATACTTTAGGAAAGCATTAGAGAACTCAATCCAAGAACCAATTGAATCATCTCTCAGACCCCTGAACCATGCAGCAGCATCTCTGATTAGAGATTTAGAGAAAAATCTCATGATTACATCTTCGTGAACAATCTGAAAACGATCAACAAAATCCTCAAAGTATTCCAAATGCCTCTCAGCTGAAACTTGATTCTCTCTGAAAAAACAAGGAAGATATCCATAACAGTCAAGAGGATAAGGATGAAGGGGATGAGGCAATTTTAAAGGCCTAAACATTTTCATCCTAATCTTGGTTTGAAAGGCAGTGGGTTGCTCGTAGGGAATACAATGTTGATGAAAAGGTTCAGCAGTTGTAACAACAGGTACTGAAGTCTGAGTATACTTGGAATCAATTTCAATTTCAACAAAGTCAGAAAAGTGATCAAATGCAAGAGGAATTGGAATACAGGACTCATTTTTAAGAGCAAGTTGTGATGAGGATATCAAATCAACATCTATAGCACAAGGTTGCAGAGTCTCTGTTTCTTCTAAAGATGGATAGATGAAAACGGGATGGTAGTCTTCTGAATATACAAAATAGAAAATGATTATCTTTACATGTAAAGGGAATAACATGAAAGAGTTAATAAAAAACAACAATAATTCATGAAGCAGATTGATAAACTGATATCTGGATTTAAAGTGCAGCCTCTTCATCTTTTGTTAAATGGATCCTCCCAGTGGAGTCTTATTCAAACTCAGATGGATCAGGGAAAGAACAAGCTTTTGCAAATCTGCCCTAACAGCTGGATTAGATTTCCTCACCTTTCACAAATTGTCTTTTAGGACACTCTTTTCAACGAGCAGACTAGTATGGATATAGATATTTTTCTCTGTTTGTGAAGGATGGAAAAAGAGGAGCAGTTCGCTCCTAAGGCCAACTCGTAAGACTTCTTTCCTTGGGTTATATACAATGTCGAACTCAGAAATCAGGTTTGTAATTTCAGAAACTAATGGAGGTTGTCACCCTTCAGGTTTTTTGTTTCAATTTCAGATTTCTGAAAACATGAAGATTCAAAAAAATAGGCTTAACAGAAGATGATCTAGATACAAATAAGAAACAATACCTCTTGAAATTCCTGAGGTAGATAATCTGCAGATCTGAAAATCTGTTTCTGTAAGGCTCGTCTCCTTCTGATGATATTTTCTGGATCTGTCACGGGTCTTCAATGGAGTCGCCACTGAATTCGTTCTTCATGGAATCGCCAGATAGATGATTACAACCAAAAGATGTCCAGGCTTTGTCTATCATCAAAGATGGATCTATGTCATCTCCCAGGGAAGCTGAGCTTCAATCTCCTTTCCCCGACAACGGCGCCAATTTGTTATCACTCCAAGAAACTCCTTAGGGTTGTAGACTAAGGATGCTTGGTAACTTAGAAATAATGTTTTTTGGTATTTTATAGGTGGATCAATGAGATAACAAATCATAACTTGAGTACTCATACCATAAATGGGTAATCAAATAAACAGAGCTCCCATAAAACAATAATCAGATGGAAAATCTTAAGTGAGTGAGAAGACAGAGCTAACAAGCCAAATACAATCTGTAGGGCTTATTAAACTATGTAAAGCAATTTTAAGTAAATTATGAGCTGACTGGTGAGATGACAGTCACTGCAGCTAAAACAATTTACATAAAACAGAGAGAGACATGTGAGGAATCTGATATTGTAGAAGAGAGAAATCTATCTTTGTATTATCCTTCAAGCCTGCTTACAATCATAGTATAACAAGTATCTGAAATTGAACCCCTTCATTCATCTTCCTTCTGTAGCTTTATAGATTTACAATTTAGTTATCAGATCCTAAAACTATGGATCTGAATTTCTAGAAATAGTAAACAGACAGTATTTACAAAGGAATAGGAATAGATCATCAAAATAAGGTAAATCTTTATCTGTTGGCCCTCAAAATGTGGTTGAAATCTGATGATGTGTAGCTCAGCCTCCCAAGGCTCTCTGGTTTGATAATCTGATAATGAAATTCGAATTATGTGATGTGGCTCCCAAAACCCTGAAATTHTRCCTCTTTTAAAGATRGTAAATGACATTTGTACACCTTTTCTTCTCTTCATTTTCCAAAAGTGGCTGATTAGATAGATTTGATAATTCATTAATAAAGCCTTAGAAGAGGTTTCAATTCATTCTCATGCAAAAATTTACGATCTGGGCAAAAACCGTAACATTCTGGCCGTGACAGGCTTTCACCAGCTTATTTACCGACAAATCCGCTCCTAAGCTGGTGAAAGGCGGAACTTTCACCAGCTAACTAGAAAAATTTTCGGCGAATTAGCTGGTGAAAGGAGCAAATTTTTCAAAATCAAATATCTTGGTCATAGAAAATCCGTTTTTCATGCCTGAATAGTCGATCGACATCTAGAAATCCTAATCTTTCCAATGGTGTTTTCAAATCTTCATTTGGAGCTCGGGAAGGGATTGAAAAGTTCCCTGCAAGATTAGGAATCATTTTTTCAAAAATGCCAATGCATTTGTGATCGCTAACAGGAAGGACAGACTGTCCAATTCTTTTCTCAACAAAGAGCCACTGCATCTTCTTGCCATTTTCAATTCAAAAGCCCAAACGATTCTGCACACCAAACACTGCGAAATGCTATTTGGGCCGATGTCTTATGCTCGTGAAATTACTCGGCTCTGTTTTTCAACATTGAAAACTTACCATACAATTGTGGGTGATGTGTGTTGGGGAAATGATGCGGTGATTTGATGTCACCGGCCATGTAGTACCACTCCCTCACCTGTAATGATGGATTCAAATTCGCCATTTCCAACGCCATGATCACGAACCATGCATTTCTGAATGAGATCCGCTTTGCAATCCGATTTAGACGTGCAAACTCGAATATCCATCATTATCCACTTTCACCAGCGCATCATAATGATTGCATAACATGGGTTGAGCATGTCATCATTTGATTTTTAAAACGTGGAGAGAACACACGTGATTCCCGCTTTCACAAGCTAATGGCCCGTCGGAAGTGCTCCTTGTCTTTTGAAAATCGTCGCTTTCACCAGCTAATGGCCCGTGAGAAATTCTCCTTAGCTGTTGAAAATCACCACTTTCACCAGCTAACCATCATCTTTAAAACACGCGTTAGCTGTTGAAAGCCTTTTTTATGGAAATTTTAAAGAGAAGACCTTTATGGGTCGTCTTATTTCTAAGACAAAAATCAAAACCTAAGTCTTGCTACTAGAAAAACTCAAAACCAAATTTGAGAAAACTACCAATAGCCATGCTATCAACCACAAAATGAAACCATAGTGACTGATTCATTTTGGGAGCTAACAGATAGAAATATTTCTTTTCTTCCCTCATTAGAATTCAAGTAGTAAAAGAGATGGAGAATTTTTGTGTAAATTCTTATATCACAAGGGCCAAGTACAAGTGGTGAAGAATTATCATTAGTCATCCAGACATCATACAGATCAATAAAGTAGTTCGAAAATGCATGTTTCATCATCATGTATGGCTCACAGTGTCCTGTAGTTTCCCAATGAGAAGACCTGGTCAGTGGACAATGAGGCCACCTTGACAGGAAGCAGAATTCGTTTGAAGTCTGACTCAATTGTTCATATTATGACTTCGTAACCAAAAATAAGTACATCTTGCAGAGACTTTGAGGATATTGTAGACTCAGAGGATGTCAAGGCTTAGACGGATCTAGTTTTCTCATGCAGGGAGCAGTACACCTCCAGGACGAATAATACCAAAATCAAAGAAATAGTTATGGTGCTCGTGAATACAACTAGTTAGATCAACTATAAAACAACCATGAGGCCGATGCAGTATAATATTTAGAGGGAGAAAGTATGACCTCCCTTGTATTTTAGATTGAGTTAACTCCAGTGCCAAATGGTCCAGTACATGAGTCAGGCCATGGAGACATGACTATAGTAGAATATTGAGTTACCTCCAAAGAAAGAGGAAAAACTACCTTCAGTGTCAGTTATTGAGCCACTCTGATTTTCAGATGAAGCTATTGCCATGATAGAGTAGAGGAGCTAATCTCAGAGTTCAACATCTACAGTGAGAATGGAGTAGTCATTCTCAGCTTCAGAAAGAGCAGTTGCAGGTGAAGAGTCCCAGTCCTAGAAGGAACCGTTGTAGAGAGACTAGAGGACATACTCTCAGGAAGTAAGACAGATAGTGCTTTGAAGAAAGCACATAGAGCCAACACATGTTTGTGCATATTGAGTTGCAGTTGAGCAAGTGTACTAGGTTGGTATAATTTAATGCAAAAATTTGTACTTGATAAATAAGAGGATAGATATATAATTTTCGGTGAACACCTTGACTCAATACATGGATGATCCTAGACATGTTCACCTAATTGTGGAAAAACATGTGATGAGGTACCTAAAGGGTACAATTGATTATGGACTCAGATATATCTCGGATTGTGAGATAAGATTACAGGGCTAAACAGATTTAGATTGGGAGGCAATCTCACAGACCGAAAAAGTACATCCGGATGTTGCTTCAGTTTAGGATCAACTATGATCTCGTGGTTCAGTAGGAAGAAGACTTGTGTGGCACTTAGTTCTATAGAGGAAACGTTTGTGGCAGCATGTTCAACTTGTGATGAAGCAGTGTGGCTTTGGAAGTTGATTGCAAGATTGTTTGGTTTCAAGTTGGAGGAGATCTGTATGACAACTAGAGTTGCATAAAGTTGTCAAAGGACCTAGTGTGTCATGACAGGTCCAATCATGTTGATATCAAGTACCACTATATCCAAGAGATGGTACAGAAGGGAGCAGTGAAGATCCAATGTATTCCTACCAACGAGCAAGTAGCCAATGTGTTCACTAAGCCTCTATCGAGAGAGAAGTTCAAACACTTCAGATACAAGCTTGGTGTGGTCCATAAGGATTTTCCTTCGTGAGAGGGAGTGATGTGTTCCTTAGTAGACGAAAGTGATGATATCCCCGGTAGTGATAGCTACCCCAATGCAGGTTGGTACTCCAACGCAGGTTGGTACTCCAACGCAGGTTGGTACTCCAACGCAGGTTGTTATGCTACCCCAACGCAAGTTGGTACTCCAACACAGGTTGGTATGCTACCCCAACGTAGGTTGGTACTCCAACGCAAGCTGGTATGCTACCCTAGCGCAGGTTGGTACTCCAACGTAGTCTATTATGCTATCTCAACACAGGTTGGTATTCTACTCTAATGCAGGCTCGTATAATACTCCAACACATGTTGGTATGTTACTCCAACGAAGGCTAGTATGCTACTCCAATTAAAGTGCATACATTCCTATGACATATAGATCTATGATTGACAACAAGACAATGGCCAAATGTACATAAGCAGTGATGATGATCATGACAATTACAATACCTTCCTTGCTAAGAGGGAGTGTTGGAGTTTGAGTATCTTAGAAAGATATTCTTATTGTATTTGACCAATACAAAACCCTAAAGAATATTATTATATTATATTTTTTAAGACGACCCTATTGTGCCTTTGTAAAAGTCGACCCTATTGTGCCTTGACAAGTAAAATGAAAAATAAAAGGATAAAATGACAGGTCGGACCAGACCTAATTTTAGGCTATCCAAACTACTATTTATAAGGGAGGCTAGTGCCTCATTTGAACTCACTCACAACACAAGTTCTGTGGCTAAAGAAGAGAAGTGTGCAAGTCTTAGTGGGAGAAGCTATTATAGCTAGGAGGTGACGTTGTGGAGGTTATTGGTTTATCTCTTGGGTATATCTTAGTTATGTGGTGCACTACTCTTCCCTAGTCAAGGTTTTGAGGAGGATCTTCTTCTTTGTTAGTTCTCTCTTGGAGAGAAGCATTTTTCTTGGTTGGTGAATCTATATTGAGGAAGTTTGTTGGGTTTTTCCCCTAGAGGGTTTTCCTAGGGTAAATTTTGTGTATGTTATTCTTGCAGTGATCCTTTATATGTAGTTATTGTGCTAATTGTTTAAACGTAAAAGAACACTAATCTAGTTAATTTCTTAAGACGAAATTTAAACATAACCAATATGCCATAATTTATCTTTTCAAGATTAACTTGTAACCCATATTTGTCGCAAAAAGATATGGGTAAATCTAGTTGTTTTGAAAACCTACAATTGTATGAGAAATACATCAATAATCAAAATATAGAGATGATGATTCCACTTAATCTGTAACCACTTATTCTTCATAAATTCTTTGAGATGAGATTTTCTAAGTGGTGAATATATAAACCAAATAGTATGGGTGATAAAGGAACCTTATTTAATCTATCCTTAGTGCTACCAATTTTGGTGTGGATATGTCCCTTAATCACTTCATAAAATATATGGACTAATGAGTGATGAGACACATAGTGAACCAACAAAGATACATATGCACACATGAAAACACAACAAAAGAAGTGGTCTAAAATAGTTTTTTTATCCTTTATTTCTCCAGCAATATCTTTACAGAGTTTTGCAAAGGATCAATTTGGTGTTTATTTGAAATATTCAACTTTAACTACCCAACGTTCATATAAACAAAATATACATAACACTAGAGGTTCTTTGTGCATTTATTGGCTTACACTAACTAGCAATATGCATGAATCATGATTTCTAGATGTGGCATATTGGTTCCTCGTTTTAGCGTAAAGTGTTCTCACTTTCTTAATAAGATGAAGGAAGTTGTTTTGGAAAACACTTTGGGATAACCATTTATCCTGAGTGGGATACTAACCATGGAACACAACTAGATAAGAAGTATGTATTCTATGAAAAGTGGAGTGGGTGTGCATATTCAGTCGAGTATCTTCCTCTATGGATATTGAAAATATGGAATATTATCAATGCGATGGAAGAAGTGAACTTCATCTTTCAGAATAAGTATCTCAGATAGCTTGATATGGTTGACATCAACAACATTATTGATACCTATATAGGAAGTAAAATCAAAGTGATAGGAATTGTCATTAACCTATTAAAGAATGATATAGGGGGCATAGAAATTAGGCTTGAGTTTGTGAAGGAGTTGGGCATTAAAATGTTGTTTTTCCATATACAACCACACTTGGTGACCAACTTAAAACCAAAAAAACACCTAATAATGATCTTAGAGGGATTTATGACTAGCCTAAGAGGTATGGAGGGCATCAATGACATGAGAATGAATCATAGGTAACTTCTAAACAAAGGAGGATGCTTAATGCTACTCATGGTGTTGTTGAGGTGAGACAATAGGAGGAAGAGTGATGGCTAGTTCATAAGGGGCAAGTAGTTGGTAACCATAACACACCTTGAAGGGTGAATGGACAATAGAGGAATGGAAAACTTGATTGTAACTATGTTGGAGAACATGTAAATAAGAATCCTAATATTTATTCCTAGTGTAGTAAATACAATGAGAATGCACAAGGCTACCATTGACCATCTATTTTCAAATGAAAGGAAATATAAAAATGAAGATGGAAACCCAATAACTACCAAATAGTCTTCTAGAAGGTGTTGAGGAAGAAGGAATCTCTATCAGACACAATGTTTAGGGGAGGCTTAAAGGAGACTAGATGTGGGAGAAAAACAACTCAATCACATTACTATATTGAAGTGGTTTTGGTGCAAGATATAAAGATTATCATTTTGGAGAATTGGTACACCACCATCAATATGAAATTATGATTCTTGAAGGTCACTAGAAGGACACTAAGAAATTCCATAGATAGCAATTGGTAAGACCAAGATGGGATAAGCAGTGTCTAGTACAAGCATTTTTTGTGATTAGCTAGCTTATATTGGATACAAAAAGGGTAGAAACTAACAAAATCCTCTATTTTAAAATGAATAGACGGCCATAAGAAATGCCTTTACAGAGGATGTAATGTATTAAGTGTACCTAAATCATGACTATCATATGAAGATGAATGAGCCTCTTGATTAAGAATTAAGCATTCTAGAGTGTTTGGGACACATAATTGATTTAACTTATATATCCAACCATCTCGAACAAAATAATATAAGAAGGGTGCATGATTAATCTTGGTCAGATGATGCAATTCATACAAGATTGGCCCAAAAAAAGGGTTAGTAGCATACAATTATTTATAGGCTCCATTGAAAACACAACAAACATAAAAAGGGTTGAGTACTTGAGTTGTAAGGTGACTCAACATGTCTACCACCTAATATGAACTCCCCTTCTTATATTTAATGACCAAATGAAACTGTTGTAGGTAGGAGGTCCATTTAAAATGGATTTCTGCCTAAATTGTAGACCAAGAATTCAAAAATATTAAGTGACCATGATCGGTATGAAAAAGGGTGTACTTACCTAGAATGCAATGAAACCATTGCTTGAAGGCCTACACAAGAGCATGCAATTCTTTGTCATAGGTTTTGTACTTCACCTTGGAATTTGTCAAAGTCTTAGACTGATAGTCCATCGAGTGACCTCCCAATTTTAGTATGGCCCTAATAATATATCATGAGGCAATAGTCTCTATCTCATAGGGATACTACACATATGGAAGGTGTAGATCCAAATAAGAACAGAATGTTGTTTTAATTTATGAAAACCTTCATCCATTTCCTTTGTCTAGGAAAACATAGGTTGATTGGAGAGCTAATAGAGAGACATGGAAATGTGGAAGAAATGAGGAATAAAGAGACAATAAAAATTCACTCCCCCATGAAAACTCTTCAAGGTAGAAGCAATAGAGGGGATTGGAAAGTCTAGTGGTGCTTGGAATCTAGAGAGATTGGCACATATCCTTATATGATTAATAAGAAATCCTAGATAATAATGGAGGTCTAACCAAAATAAGACTTCTTATGCTTAACTTGTAATTTGTGGGTTTAAAGTAGCTACAAAACCAAGTGCACATGTTGTAAGTGCTCCTTCAATGTTTAGCTAAACATGAGAATGTCATTGAGATAAACCACAAGGAAACATCTAAGATGAGGATATAAAATATCATTAATGTGTTGAATGAATGTAACAAGAGCATTGTTTAGGCCAAATGGCATCACCAACCATTCATTCAAGTCGAACTTAGTCTTGAAGGAAATTTTCCAAGTTTCACTGGGACTCATTTGAACTTGATGAGAGCATGTCGTCAAGTCCATCTAGGCAAAGTATTTGTCACCCTTAAGGTGGTTCAACAAATCATCAACCATGGCAGTGGATAATGATTTTTTATAGTGATCTTATCAAGAGAACAATATTTTGGTGCCACCCTTGCACTTCTTTCGTAGGAATAATGAAGGTAGGTGAGCCACAAGGTGAGCAAGTAGATTGGATATGGTTGGACTCAAGGAGGGATTGAATATGGAATTCAACTTCTGCTACTTCAAGGGGAGATAACCAATATGTGGGGGGTGTTTGGAAGGGATTCCCTAGGAGGTAAGTCAATGGGATGTTGTATATAATGAATGGGAGGAATCCTCTTGGGAATATGAAAGACATTAGAAAACTCGTCGAGTAATAGTTGCATGTTGGGTGGAGGGGGATGGGAAGTATTATTGAGTTTAATAAGATGGACCACACAAAGGGAGGTATTTTCTTAAGCTAACTAGGCATAATGAAACATTGTTGAAAAGGAGTGTAGGAGGATGTATTATAGAAGAATTGAAATCATAGGTTTTTCCATATTTATGTAGTTCATAAGTATTGTGACAAGTCTCATATATGACATTATTCTAATGTTGTTAGATTATCCCCAAAATTAATTTAGAATAATTGAGGGGTGTCATGTCACATTCAATTGTGTCATGAAAGGGCCAATAGAAAAGGTAATGACACAATGCTCATCTACCAACAAGCGGGGTCCTTTTTTTTAAACCCAACTAAGGTGATAATGGGAGGGATGGGTGGTGGTCATAACCTATATTGAGGTGACCAAGTAGTGGGAAATGAGATTCTTTTGATTTCCATTATCAAGAACCAAAGTAACAATCTAATCCTTAATTTGATATTTATGGGTAATTGAAAGTTCGTGAGTGTGGTGAGTGTACTCGCAAGTTATCAAGATCAATGTTGGGTCTAGAGAGGCAGGGTTTGAAAGAGAAATGACATCATAGTCAGGATGGGATCAAGGGACAAGGCTTGGTTGGACGGGGGTGTATATAGTTGTTCAGCATACAAGTCCTTGGTGGTGGTTTTCTATTGAATCTCTTAATATTTTGTAAAAGAATGAGATTGGGTCTTGTGATAGTGACACAACTTGCCAAAATAGAAGGAAGGGGAAAAACCATAAGAAGGAGAAGGCATGTGGAGGAGTGGGAGTAGGGTGAGGGGTATTGAGGCAAGGAGTAGGAATAGGAAAATGGGGCCACTTGTCTAATTTATGAGGACACCATACTTAGGGAGAGAGATGTACAAAAGTTGTAGGAATATTACAAACAAGTGCCAGGAAGTCTTAGTCAAGGAGTGTTTGTTCTTGTAGAGAGTGTTGAATAACACTAGGTGGAGGTGAACAACTAAAAAAAGAACTCAAAGTGATAGAGCAAGATGGTCCTAGGTAGGCATGGGAGCCAAAGGAATAGGAACAAAAAAAAAAAGTTTTGGAGTAGACGAACAAGCCTCAAAAAATCCTAGCAACTGAATAGAAACAAATTTTGGTTGTGTGGTTGGGTGGGGAAAATAAGAAACCATAATTTGGGCACAAATGAAGCCTTGATCGAAGGCTTCGATACCAAATCATGAGATACACTACCCACCAATACAGAAATAGATGCACATACAAGAAATCAAAGCAAAATAAATAATTTAAAATAGATTTCTTATCCTTTATTTCTTCAACAATATCTTTATATAGTTTTAGAAAGGATCAATCTAGTGTTTATTTAACATAGTACCCAATTTTGACTATTCAATATTTAGATAAAATAAAATTACACTGTGCTCAAGGTTCTTCATATATTTATTAACTTACACTAACCAATAATATTTATTAATCATGATAACTAAATATAACATATGAATAAAATAACTAATGAAAAAATAAACTAATGAAAAAAATATATATTTATTTAACTTCACCATAATAATGTTTTTGTTGTTTTCCCTTAATTACTTCATAACCCTTAATAAAATCATAATCAATAAACGAGGAGAACCAAATCATAAACCTTATGTAAATCCACAAAACAAGAGTAATATCCAACGACACTTCTATTTTTAAGGTGGAGAGTTTGAATGATTAAGATAATAAGTATTCTTATTGTTCTAGTAAGTCTAAAGTGATAGAAGTTCTCGTCCGTGGTGTCTATAATGCAAAGGAAGATGCTTAACTTCTTAATGAAAAATTCTTAATAAGCATATAGAACATATTGATTTTAAGCTTCATTAATGTTTATATAGAACATGCTTATTGATTTTAAGTGCTTTCTTCATAAATTCTCCATTATGGTGTCAACCATGATTTATGACTTCATTATGGTGCATACGTTCTTTATATATGAGTGGAAAATTAAATCTAAGAAAGTAAACCCATCCTCGGTTGACTTAAGAGCTCAATATCGTAAAGTTTGAAATTATGGGTTTCAAGTTTAAATTATCTATGAAGAGAAACATTTTGGATAGGTAAAATTTTGAAAAGCCTTTAGAATATGTTTACGAATTTGATTATCCTAGAAGTAGAGTTCAGCTCACTTAAAACGAATGGTTGTAAGTCTTGTAAAACTAAATAGAGTATTAAAAAATCTATAAATTGTCATGAAAAGCCTTTAGAATATGTTTACGAATTTGATTATCCTAGAAGTAGAGTTCAGCTCACTTAAAAAGAATGGTTGTAAGTCTTGTAAAACTAAATAGAGTATTAAAAAATCTATAAATTGTCCGTGAAGGATATGACCTAGGGACTTAGATTTTAAAGTTAATTTTAGATTTACAAATATTTAATTTTTAGATTATCAAAAGATTTGATGGGATTATATTTTTATAAATCTCCTATGTTTTTATGATTGGATATGACATAGGGACTTAGATTTTAAAGTTAATTCTAGATTTACAAATATTTAATTTTTAGATTATCAAAAGATTTGATGGGATTATATTTTTATAAATCTCCTATGTTTTTATGATTGTTATGTATTTGATATTATTTACAAGTTACACATTCAAAAACACAAATAATTAAGATATTTAATTTTTAGATTGTTAAAGGATTTGATTGAATTCTTTTTTTATAAATCTCTTATGTTTTTATGATTGTTATGCATTTGATATTATTTATAAGTTATACATTAAAAACACAAATAATTAAGAGACAATGATTATTATGCATTTGGTATTATTCACAAGTCACAAATAAAAAAACAAATAATTAAATCACACTTATTAATGTAAAATAAAAAAATTCATTAAAAAAACACAAATAATTATGAGACAATAATTTTTATGAATTTGATATTACTCACAAGTCACACATTAAAAAAACACAAATAATTAGGAGACACTTATTAATGTAAAATGAAAACTCAATAATAAACATGACATATAAAACAATTACAAGTCAAACAAAGCATATGAAACATCCACAAAAATTACAAACAATGATAAGTTCATAATAAAGGAGGATGTGCTATCATATCAAATGAGAAATTGACCTCTGACTGTTGACATTATGTCCACTATAAAACATAAAAATTTATAAATTTAATTATTCAAGTAAAATCACTAACAAAATATATTTATATTACAAAATTTTTATAAATCAAATATTACAATAAAAAAAAATTATAGTTATTAATGAATATACAAATTTATAGTTTTTATATTTAAAAAATATTTAAAATAAAATTACTAATAAAATATATTTAAATTAAAAAATTATTAACAACTTAATGTTATGATATATAAAAGAAATTAGATTTAAAAATTATTGCAAATTTAATATTGTAATATAAAAAATAATAAAAAAATAATTGGTAATGAGATGTAGGGCATCTAAATTTAAAAATATACAGATATAAAAAAAAAAAAAACAAATTGCGACTTTTCAAGTAATAAAAATTATAAATTTTTGTAAATGTTTTGAATATAAAATTATGATTTTTTTAAATAATAAAATTATAAATTTGTAAAAGCATTTTTACTATAAAATATT
>JZKD02S1085670.1:591542-620520 GCA_000966675.3 Picea glauca | reverse complement strand
TATTTTTCTTAAATTATATTAAAATATAATATTAAATATCAAAACATTATAAATTATAAGTAATAATAGTGTCTCATATTAAAGTATAAATTAAAATATAAATTAAAAGAATTTATTTTTATTTTTTTTATTAATTTTAAATTATATGAAATAACATTTAATAAATAATTTTAATAATATTATATGAAATTCTGATTTTTTTTATTATTAATCATAATATTTTAGTTTAACACAGTTTTGTAAACGCACTCATCCCATCATCAAGTTTCTGATTAATCAAGGCTATTCACATTGTTCCACTACCCTTGATATATATTATCCTCAATTCCCCTTTGTTTTATTTTGAGTGGGGTGTCACTATTGCAAGAAGAGAGATGATGATTAGCCCAGTCAAATCCCCTTGTTTTTATTTTGAGTGGGTTGTTTCTAGGGCAAGAAGAGAGATGATGATCGGCCCTTTAATATTTTAGTTTAACACACAATTTTGTAAACAAATTCATCCCATCATCAAGTTTCTGATTTAATCAAGGTGATTCACATTGTTCCACTGCCCTTGATATATATTATCCTCAATTCCCCTTCTTTTATTTTGAGTGGGTTATCACTATTGCAAAAAAAAGAGATGATGATCAGCCCAGTCAAATCCCTTTGTTTTTATTTTGACTGGATTGTATCCCAAGAAGAGAGATGATGATCAACCCTTTAATATTTTAGTTTAACACACAATTCGGTAAACAAACTCATCCCATCATCACGTTTCTGATTTAATCAAGGAGATTCACATTGTTCCACTGCCCTTGATATATATTATCCTCAATTCCCCTTGTTTTATTTTGAGAGGGTTGTCATATTTTGAGAGGGTTGTCATTATTGTAAGAAGAGAGATGATGATCAGCCCAATCAATTCCCCTTGTTTTTATTTTGAATGGGTTGTCTCTATGGCAAGAAGAGACATGATGATCAGCCCTTTAATATTTTAGTTTAACATACAATTTTGTAAACAAACTCATCTCATCATCAAGTTTCTTGTTTTATTTTGAATGGGTTGTCACTATTGCAAGAAGAGAAATGATGATCAGCCCAATCAAATCCCCTTATTTTTATTTTGAGTGGGTTGTCTCTCCCTTGTTTTAGTTTGAATGGGTTGTCACTATTGCAAGAAGAGAGATGATGATCAGCCCAGTCAAATTCCCTTGTTTTTATTTTGAGTGGGTTGTCTCTTACCTTGTTTTAGTTTGAATGGGTTGTCACTATTGCAAGAAGAGACATGGTGATCAGCCCAGTCAAATTCCCTTGCTTTTATTTTGAGTGGGTTGTCTTTATGGCAAGAAGAGAAATGATGATCAGCCCAGTCATGTTAAAGACTTCATTGCCAAGAAGTTAGATAATGATCAGCCCAGTCATGTTAAAGACTCCATTGCCAAGAAGTTATATATCTTGTAGTCAAACCTCTTTGTTTTTTAAGTGGGTTTTTACCATCTTAGAAATAAAGACTAGCCAATAACTGAATTTTATGGATAATTTTTCCACCTAACTATTATTGAGATTTTATGGTAAACTATACATTCTTAGTTAAAAAACTGTGCAAAAGCACAATGAAGTGAATCACCACATTCATATTAAAGATTCCATTATATGAATAAGAATGCCCAACCACAGGATCATGTTAAAAGACTACATTCTGTAATAAAAACAGGGAAATCCACTATATAAATAAAAATAAATTTTGTTACAGACTCCTCTCTCTCTACAGATATATAGACACAGAGATCCTATACAGTCAAACTGTAAAAATAATTATTATAATTTATTTATTGGAAATTCTAAAGGAGGTTGTTTAGTTGTTTTAGCTAAACCTCGCTAAAATGGACGTTTCTTATAGTTTTTATTTTTAATATGAAGACATTCAGCGTGTTTAATGCAAAGGAACACGTAAATCGTTATCAAGCTATGCAGAATGCTTAATTGAATGGAACAGGATAAAGTGTTTACATTACTATTAAAGGAATCCTTTTGATTCGAAGTGTATAAGTATAGTTTAATCCAGTATGCGTTCTTCGATTGAAAAAATATGTCGATGGGACGTTATGTTAGTTTTTAGTGTGATTATTCTTATTATTACGTCTAAAGGCTTATACTTATTGATAATGGGCACAATTTATGATCTTTTAATCTTATTTAACCTTAAACCCTAATCTGATGGCTATGCATTGAAGATGCTGGCATATTCTTAGTCAGATTTATTGTTCATAAATCAATGGGTCAGATTTATTGTTCATAACTTTCTTGCATTTATCATAACATCTTAACATGTTTACTTTTTAGCATTTACCTAATCACATTAAAAAATTACTGTAAAGATATGTAATTGCCACCATGCAACCATGCAACCAAACGTTTCATATTACCACAGAAAATTAAGAATTACCACAAACTTTTTATGACACACTTCTCAACCAACCTTTAGCGTTCTCAGCCGCGAGTTAGCTGCTGTGCTAGTTTCTATTCACAGAGACCCCGTAAGATTTATGGACACGACCTGGCAGAGACCTGATTCTTCTGATTTCAATGACGTTTGAGGTAAGCTACCTCTATTTCCATTACTGTTACTCATATCAATTGAACAAGTGCACAAATGCTCGATTGTGTTTTTCTCCTCTGAAAAAGAGGCATAAGCTCAATATAAATGCTATGAATATAAATGTCATTAAAGAATGAGAATGGAAAGGAGCTTAAGTTGGTGGTGACTAAATTAAGTGCGAGCTGTTCTAGGTAAATCTGTCGAACGGTCAAGTTATCTGGAATTATAGCCGTTGGAGCTATAGAGCAGAAGCGGGTATTGAAGCAAAACTGGTCTTAGATTGTCATTTTATCAACTTTGGAGGATGACTCGGATTCCCTAGTGTTGGAATATGGTAATTATTCCCGTTAGTCATAGAGAGTTATAATACGAAGCTCTAGAAGAATTTAGTTGACTTAGTTTTAGATAGCTCTGCTCGAGATATTTCCCTTAAAAATGAAATGATATCGCAGAAGCAATGAAATGAATCAAAGTTAAGTTTGAGAGCTGTAGCTCATTGTGTAATTCCAGTAGTGATTTTAAGAACTCCAGGAATGATAAAAAATAAAAGTTATGTTTATCCCTTGTTCGGGCGTAATAGATCTAACGCGCTTATTTGCTTATTGTTGTGGTTTAAATAGTAATACAACATAGGCCCACGCCAACAAACATATTTCAAACTTAGACATCCTAAGTATTGTGCCTAATAGTAAATTCTCAGAAAATCGTGTAATGTAGAAACAATGTCTGTTACATGGACGCGAAAAGGGATACCAAATCGCAACAAAGGAGAATTAAAGCACAGACATCCTGAGTGTTGATGCCTAATAGAAAATTCTCAGAAAATCTTGTAATGTAGAAACTATGTCTGTTACAATACATGGGCATGCATCATGCATCTAGAAAGTATTGCATTGATATAAGTAAATATTATGCATTTAGCAGTGTTACAATACATGCCAAGATATATGCAGGTTCATGGATATAAGTATTGTGCATTTAGTAGTGTTGCAATATCTGTCAAGATATATGCAGTCTCGTCGAAAAGATATGGGTAAGCATTATGCACCCAAAAATATTGCATAGCTATAAATAAGTATTATATACTTAACAGTATTAAATGGATAAATAGATTTGTACTTCATACTGTTAAATGAAATGAGTAGGCATAAGTATGATTAAATGATATATATTTCAGAGACGTTGTAATGAAAAAGATAAAAAGGTCAGTTTAATAGGTTATAATCAATATTATTGGATATTTGTCTAATTCTTTATAAATAGGGGTTAAGTTCGAATCCCTAAATAAAATGCACTATTTTGAATAAAAAAATATATTATAAACAATGCTCCATGACTCGATACTGATTGTTGCAAACTCTAGATGGATTCAAAACAGATCTACAGTACGACACACCTAATGATATATATAAGGAGATCAATCTTATAAGCAGAATGCCTGACTAGAAAAGTATCTTGCAAGTAAATTAAATAAATAACTACTGTACATTATTTTCCATTTCTGCAGAATGCATGACTAGTAAAGTGTCTTGCAAGTAAATTAAATAAACAATGTAGTATTTTCCATCTGTGTAAATATAACTACTGAATATAGTTCCAAAACCATAAAAATAATTCCATCAATCTCCATACTAATAAATAATTCAACAGGTGAAGAAACTCATACCATGGCATTTAGTTGTACTGATGCTCATTCTTCTTGTTCCCCTTTGAAGCTGAATTCCTCGCTCCTTGAATGCCAAAATCCTGGTTCGGCCTTTCCATCATACGGGCGGTATCAAAACCTTGCAGATGACTATTGTCGATGGCCGTGGCTTGATGAGTTGGCTGAATCCTTTGCATATGGTGTAATGGCATATAGTTCATATTATAAGAATTGGACTGAAGGGTCTCCCTGGCAGAGAGCCCTGGCACTGAGAAGTTGATCATATGATCATTAGTTATAGTAGGAACCTGCAGCTGCTCCTGTAGTTCACCTTGATCAACAGTTAGCAAAAACGAATTATTATGCAGGCCAGGGTTAGATGCGAAGGCTGCTATGTTGCCAGGAAGATGCTTCTGTTGATCCTGAGAAGTACAGAAAGGAGAAATGGACTTGGCCATCTCATTTCTTTGAAGGCTAATAGGGCTGAAAATAGCAGCAGCGACAGAATTTGGAAACGAGAAACTCTGAACAGAGGGGGCCAGGTGCATTAGTGTTGAGCACAAACCCAAGGATCCCATGTGGGGAAGTTGTTGAGGATCGTGGAATGAATCGTTTTCATGAACATGGGCAGGATGATGATGATGAGTATGAGAATCATGAGATATCTCATGTTGCATTGCATTGCTTCTGGAGCCAATTGATAAGCCCCCTAGTCTTTGACGTTTATGAAGGAGCACAGCATCATCATCATCTGTTGTGCTCCGAGAATGATTTTCCAATGCATTAACGTGACCTGCATTTTTCAATAGACCTGTAAAAGAATGGCACGCCCCCCCTTTGCTATCCTTATTCTGATTTTGTTGTGTGTCATTGGCAGAAATTTTTCCTTTAGCTCTTTCTTTGGCCCGTTCTCTAGCTTTTACTCGGGATTCTGAACGAGACAACGATAAACCTGAGTATATATCTGCCCCTCTGCTGCCTTCTGAAGTGCTGCTGCTGCTCTTACCGAGGAGGACTGTTTGTGCTGCAGCCTGTATCTCACATTGTCCTTCATTCGTCAGCGCTCCTTCTCTACTCGACTGGGAATCATTAGCTGATGACATTCCATGGATGGATGGCGATTCGGAAAACACATTTATAGTTGCTGCCTCGTTATCCCCCAGATTCGAATTACTTGGAGGGTGTGGATGTAGAGATGGGGAAGAGTGGGAGATAGCGCTTTGAAAATCATGTGTATTGAGTACGGGCAGCTCATCGATGGCATCTGCCGCAGCCTTAATTAGCCACTCCACAGCTTTACTGGGCTGATCAAACCCTAGCCTGTCTTGCAGGTCATAGAATTGAATTGCGGTAGAAACAGACAACCTTACCCTCCTGTCTCGCAGACCCTTTGCAGTCAGGACTTTGCTGTGACGATCCTTGCCTCCAGAAGAACGTGAAACTCGTACAATTCTCGAATCGTGACCCAAACCTGGCCTTAGCCTGAATTGGGCTCCAGCATCTGAACCCCTAATCGATATATGCTGCGACTGAGCCCTAGTTCTCTCCAGTAATTCCTGATCCACCTTGCGCTTCTGCGCTTCCACATCAATATTATTCATCCGACTCTCATCTGCCACTTTTCGAGAGCCTTGCAATTCCCCTTCTCTCTCAGACCTAATTAATAAATTGGATTGCAGAGTTACCAGACTGTAATCCAGCCCCTTCTCGGTTTTCTGTTGTGATTCAATACTCTCACTGTGAACAGCCGTTTTGAAGTCAAAATCTAGCCCTGCCAAACCCAATTCTGAGCCTCTACCATCCAGCTCTTCAGTCCCGATCAGCTACTGTAGATCCAAACTATCCTTGACCGGGAGTACGCATGAGATTTTTTCGAACCCTTGCACTTTCTTTCTCTCTATACATATATACCATGTTACTTAAGTGTGTGAAGCAACTTTACCTTGCATTGTAACCTTACCACAGCCTCTTTATAGTTGAAAATGCTCCTTTTTGTATGTACTCTTGTTTCTGCAATCCATACGCTCTACAATTAGCTCCTGATCCCCAGTGGCATCAAGGGTCTGTGAGCATCTAAGCCTGATTAAGGCTTTCAGCGTTTTGGCTGTGAGCAACTTTGACCTGTACGCTGGCTGGCCAGTGTACCTTCACCTCTCCTGCTGCCGCTGCAGCAATGTCTGATATAATGTCCGTATAATCTGACGCGCATTGCAATGAAATTTTCAGCACATTCATTGTAGATTAAGCTGCCGCAGTCGATGACAACGGGACTCAATTGGGCGTTTAGTTCTGCCTCAAGAAAGAAGCCTAACTTTTTTTAAATGTAAGTCCAAGAAACCTCAGATGACTGGCTGCACATGCCAGGGGGAAAGAAGTTCCACCTGCGCTAATAATTAATTAATAAGATGTACCTCCTAAACTTCCCAATTACACCCTCCAACTTTTTTTCCATCGCCCCAAATTGGGAAAGCGTTGAGGCACGAACGAGTAATTATAGTCCTTCCACACAATGCGCCTTGTCCTGATATACACACATTCATATATATATTTTATGGTCAATACTGATACCATCTAGGTAGTAACTAAATATACTATCGAGAAGAGACGAGTACAAATGAGATCCTGTACATTAGAAATTTGTTTGCATGATACCAATGACCATAGCCATTTCAAGCTTTCATTTTCTGCATTGCGGATGGATACTTAAATTAGGCCTATCAGTCGGTCAAGAAAGCTTCAATGCAATCCTTTCTGCATTCCATAATATGCAAAAATATTATTCACTTTATGAAAGTACCTGTGGTGGTGGTTCTGTACGCCTTGCTGAGCCGTTGGCTCCGCAGAAAAGTCCACTAAGAAATTTGCTGTAAATGTTTCAACACTTTTTATCCTCGAAACACTCAGGTTTTGCTAAAAAGGAAATTGGACAGACGCGCTAGTTAATGCTCCACTATCGGATCTGAAAACCCTTGCGACCAATATCCCCCGCTCATATAATTTCGTAGCAGCCGATCAGACTAGAGCCCATCTGGACTGGAGATGGTTTCAACAGAAGAAAAAATGACCAAAGATAAAAAGATACGTGTGGAAACAGCAAACCTACCCCCACCATGAGGACGAAACGAGAAAGTCGTACGGGATGAAAAATAAGAGAAGAGAATAGCTGCAACAAAACAAAACGAATCTAGTACTAATCTCCCAGCACCTACCCGAACGAAATAATTAATTAATAATAATAGGTAATTAGGTCAATAGGTATGTGGATTTCAAGGCCAAAGTCTGTCCCGTCTCATTCATACTCATGGTCAGAAGACAAATATCTTAATCCCTAAGAGCTCGCTCAGTATAACAATTATCGGCGGACAGGCGAAACAACATTTCTGACCGTTGGATGGAAGGAGAATTAAAGCAGAAGCGGACGGATTGATATCGATTCTGCCGTCGACGATGATGTCGATAAGTATATATTGTATGACGATGCCGTGGTTTATGCGTTCCACCACAGAGCCTGCAAGTGCCTACGACCAGTCCCTATCCAGGCCAACAGGCACTTATTATCACTGCCACACGATTTTTGTGCTACCACCAAAATTAATATCCTGCCATACACCATTTCATCCTTTCGCTTTTGAAGGGGAGAACACATGCCTGCACTTCTCATGTGGAAGGAAAGTGTGAGTGTTGTCACTTTCACTCTCAGTCAAAGACAACACACATCTCACCTCAGAAGCTATCTATCTCTATCTTTATCCCATAGCACACGCATTGGGTGCTTCCTTCCCCAATGCCAATGTTCAGGAGGACCATCTCCCAACCGCCTATCATTAAAATTGTTCAAATCAAGGCTTACCTTCCCCACCGCAACAATAAACCACCAAACCTCTATTTTCTTTCTCTCCATTGAAATCAAATGCCCAGCTCCATCCATCATGACTGCTGCTACTTTTATCAGTTTA
This sequence comes from Picea glauca, assembly GCA_000966675.3. Classification (NCBI taxonomy): domain Eukaryota; kingdom Viridiplantae; phylum Streptophyta; class Pinopsida; order Pinales; family Pinaceae; genus Picea; species Picea glauca. Next base: position 612,338 of record JZKD02S1085670.1, on the reverse strand, counting down.
CTTCTAACATGGTTTTTATCATTTTCACTCGATTTGGCCGTGGCACCCGATGGGTTTTTATCATTTTCACTCAATTTGGCCCTGGCACCCAAAGGTCTCAGCAACAGCTCTAAAATATTATAATAAAGAGGTAGTCAATGAGCACCAACTGTCATTGTTCTTTTTTCTTACAGCAAATGCGAAGCATTTCACTTTTCATATATTGTTTTCCACACCGTCAAAATCTATTCCTATTCTTAGTAAGATAATAATGGAGAATATGCCGTTCAGTAAATCATGATTTAGACACAGGCTTCACAATTTTCATAGCAAACTTTTCATTTCATTTTTTTCATAAATTATATTATCTTCAAAGCACAACCTACCATATACCTAATTTTTTTTAAATAAAAACCCTATACCTAATTTTTGTAAATAAAATCCCTTAATCTATATTATCAACAAGTTTAGATTTATTTTAATTCGAGATCTATCTTGTAAGAAGCATCAAATCCTTTTAGATGTACACAAGGCATCAAATCTTTCCAGAGGTGAATATTTCTTTAAATTTTGTATTTTAAGAAAATGTTTGTATTTTTGACAGATTTAATTTTTCTAGAAGTATGATAAATCACGAGTTAAAATAGATCTACCCTAATTTTATTATACCTATTTTTTTATAAATGAAAACCCTGAATTTATATTATCAACAAGTTTAGATTCATTTTAACTTAGAAACATGATAAATCAGGAGTTAAAATAGAAATACCCTAGTTTTACAATATCTATTTTTTTATAAATAAAATGTTGGAATATATAATTCCTACTTATCTAATATGATGTATTAAGAAGTAGAGTCAATCTCTACGTGAGTTGTGTGATCTTATTATTAGGAGTTTGTTAGGGAGTTGGATTTATGAGATCCTAGATTCATGTTTATGGTTGAGATATTTGCTCAACCTCTCATCCTATATTTGGAATAAGTTAGATCTGATAACTATTAGTGAGCTCTATATAATGAGCCACAAATGTATTGTATAAGTAATCAAGTAATCTAATAGTGTTGTGTTATAATGTCTCTCTCATTTTGTTATTTTAAATACCATGAATTTATATTATCAACAAGTTTAGATTCGTTTTAACTCATGTTCTACCATGGAAGATGCATCAAAATCCTTCTAGATGTAAACATTTCTTCAAATTTTGTATTCTAAGAAAATGTTTGCATCTCCAGAAATTTAAAGACATGATAGATCCTGAGTTCAAATAGATCTATCTTGGTTTTACTTTCAATTGCCTTATATCTTATTTACCCCCACACATTAAATTGTTTTATTGTTATTAATATTTTTTAAATGTTATGTGTAGAATAATATTAAACATGAAGAGATTACATATCTCCTTCATACTGAAAAGTAGAAAGCACATATTAGGAGATTATATATATATAAACTTAAACATTGAAACATTTTATTTATGGTTTAAATTGAAATATTTTCTTTAATTAATATAATTTTAAATGTCACATGTGAACTCTATATTAAACATTGAAAAAATTATACATCTTCTTATTAAGATTTGAAAAAAGTAGAAAGCATTTATGAGATTAATAACTTTTTTACTTTTAATTACTTTATCTCTATATAAAGTTGATATAAAAATATTTTATATAAAATGGATATTGAAATATTTTATTTATTGTTGACATTGTATTTTTTTTTATTAATATTTTTTTAATTACATGTGTTAACTCTATATTAAGTATTGAAGAAAATACACATCTTGTGATACCTATAAGCTAATTATGAAGCTTTTTAATTTTAATTATTTTATCTCTCTCCCTAAATGAATGTGAGGAGAAATGCTCTTTCAAAATTATATAAAATTATTTTACATAAGATAGAATCTGAAATATTTTATTATAATTTATATTAAAATATTTTTTTTAATGTCAAGTGTCAATTCCATATTGAGCACGGAAGGAATTACAGATCTCCCTCCTACTAAATGTTTGTAGAAAACTAGTTTAAATACAATCATACCAAATTCAAGAAAAAAAAAATTAATTTTTTTTTTGTTTTTGACAAAATCATATCAAATAATTTTTAAAAACTGTGATTTCTAAATATTAATTGTAATTTCTAAATATTTTAGTTTTGTCTTTGATTCCCATATAAATAAGACTCCCAATATGTGTAAGTTCACTTCTGAGCAGTTGGTTTGATTTGGTTGCCCCCGATTTCTCTCTAACAATTAGATGAGCAAATTTCTTCATCTAACAGAGAAACCAGAGTGACTCGTACGTCTGTTAAAAGTGAATTAGAAACCAGAGTGAGCAAATTTCATCATCTAACAGAGAAACAAGAGTGACTCTTACGTCTGTTAAAAGTGAATCAATGATTATGTATGGAGAATATTTGATTATGTATTGAAAAATATGTATGGAGAATATTTGATTATGTATTGAAAAATGTAAGTAAAAAAATTCTTAAGAGTGATTATGTACGGAAAATATCTAATAAAAAAATTATTTTTCATATTTTTTAATTATTAAAATTTTTATTGAGAGAATTTATGTTAGTTGTTTTTTATTTTTTTTAGCGTTTTTTTTTTACTACAGTAAGAAAATTTATGTTAATTAATAGTGGGGACAGTGGAAAAATCTATCATAACTTAACTGGTTGTTAATCAGTGGTGGGGATAGTCATTATTGACTCAACTTTACCTCAAATAATTCATAAAGATTTTTAAGAAGATACACTTTCACCAAAACAGTTTTAGATGATACTATTGAAATTGTATTTATAACTATAATTTGAAGTTTTATTTTTTATTATTAATAATTTTATTAAGAAAAAATGATTTAATCAACATCCTACTTATATTAACGATTTAATTTTTAATTTTTTTATTTTTATTAGAAAAAATATTCAATAGAATTTGAATTCATAATCATGTTAAGGAATTATGAAGAAAATATTATTTCTACTTTCTCATATGAGATTGTTGCTCAGCTTTATGTCTTATTCCATAATACTTCAAGGTTTCATGTTTATAAGAAATTCTTTTAGATTAAACCCTTTGCATCTGTTTTGTGCCTCCTCCAAATTCAAGTTAAGTGCCTTGCATCATGGTTGGATATGATGTTTTGTGCCTCCTCCAAATTCAAGTTAAGTGCCTTGCATCATGGTTGGATATGCAATAAAGCTTTCAAAGATTCTCCATTCAATCTCATAATACCATGTGTTTTGTACCTCCTCCAAACTCTGGTCGAGTGCCTTGCATTGTTGGATTTGGAATAAGGCTTTCAAAGATTCGCCAATCTCATTGGATTTGATGTTGGGAACTCAAGCAAATATTCCATTGTTGACTTATTTTTACTTCATTCTGTTTTTCAACTTCATTTTGTATTTTAACTATCATGTCCAATTTATTTTTATATAAAAGTATTACTTCTTTTCCTGGAGCAAAACCGTTAATGAGCTATAGTGAGTCATATTATGTGGCAATTACTTTTGATTTAGTTGACTTTTTGTTCTTATCTTTTTTCTATTTCTTATCCATTGAATTTCAAATTTTTTTCAATATATTAGACTTTTTATTAAATTGGTTTTTTTAATAAATTATTTATTAATAAAAATTATGATTTAGTGTATAATTCAATTTATTATCAATGTATTTAAAAATAATAATAAAAAAAATGTTTAAATTTTTTTATTTTTTTTATTTAAATATTAAAAAAAACAATAAAATTATTCATAATTACAATAAAAATATATATTAAGGTTTTTTGATAATATTAATGAAGGTGGGGTGGACCACACAATTTTTAAGGTTTTTTTGAATAATATTAATGAAGGTGGGGTGGGCCACAACTTTTTGAATAGTATTAATGAGGATGGAATTAGGAGAGATAAGGTTTTAAATAGTATTAATGAGGATTGGGTTGAGAGAGGTATTCGAGAAAATAGATAATACAAATTTCCCTTAATATTATGTGTTTTCCCTAATATCTCTCTCCACCTCAATCTCATTAGGGTGGATGATATTAAGGAAAACACAATGTAAATGAGATATGATTAGTGCTCTTAATTAAAGTGGTAAGAGAGTCCCATAAAATTAATTTAACTAAAAAAATAGGAGATAATAAATCATCATCTCCCATAAATTAAATTTACAATTAATTGTAAATATTTATATTTAGTTTCTTAAACATTTTTTATATTAATATACTTAAAACAACACTTTTGAAATTATTATTTTTAATTCATCACAATAAACTAATTTAATTAAACAAATTAATTTCTTAAAAAATTATGGCCATTTAAAAATAATATTTATTCATATTAATTTTATGAAAATTTAAAACAAATAAATTTAACAATGAAGCAAATTTATTAAAACTAAAAGTCACAATTATATAAGTTGTATTAAATATTTTTTTACAATATAGTAAAAAAATGTGATATTAGTATAAAGTTATGACAAATGGATGAAGTATCATGAAAACTTACTAAAAATTATCAGTTTATCTAAAAGTAAAGTATGTGGATTTACACTATTATTTTTTACCAAGGGATTTTGGTGTGGGCTCGATATGTACAAGTTTCCCACACATAAGGTCACCCCATAAGATTTGAACAATGTGAAAAAAATGAWTRAATCTTTGRTCACCAATTCCATTTCCTACARCATATTAAATGTGATTYCCCATTAATAAACTYCATTCTTAATGTTAATATAAAGGAAAGAAATTAAAATTAWTTGTTTCATATGTGTGCAAATTAAATAAAAGAAAACATTAGTTGATTTATGCAATTAGATCTAAAAATAAGAAGTAACTTGCACTAAGGTTGATAATATTAATTGATTTATGCAATATCATCTAAAAATAAGAAGTAACTTGCACTAAGGTTGATAATATGTTGAAYACATTAAAATTAGTGTTTGCACCTATATTYTTCAAATTTACATTACAATGTAAAAAGGTTAATKMTRAATATCATTAACTTGYTTGCTAATTATAATAAACAAATGYATTGATATAAATTTGAGGAAATCTATTCATTTGRGTWTACCTTAGGTACAATAGATTTACATATGACATATATAATCAACCTCTTAAAGGAATATGCRGATGTGTTTGTYYKAGATTAYAAGGATGCATTTGTTAATTATTTATTACATGAAAGTCTTCCAAAACTAGTACTATASAAGGAGTTTGTGAAGGAATTGAGAATGAAGCATGATTTTGTAGTGGATCATACCCTCTTCCTAATAAGTTTTTGATGGAGTGTAGCTCAACCACTAGCCATAGTAATGAATGTTAACTCTAAGGGAATTGACCATATTTGAACACACACCCTATGAATTTTCCATCACAACATACCTTGGTTAAATGGTTCAACTAATTTAACTAACCCTTAGGGCTATGTTAATCATAGATATATCATTAAAAAAATTGTTAATATGTCAATCAAATGATCTTGAATTTCACATCTATTAGAGCAATATTTCTCTATATTCTCCCTAATACTCAGTCTCTTGATCATCCCATCATCTTCATCTCTATCATCGTATTTAGAACCATCCTCTTTATTGTCCCTTCGGATTTCCCACAATAATTGGGATAGTTTTAGAGGCATACACTCGAGGATGTGCTAAACCTCCCCACTTTAGTCCAAGGAGGAAAATTATATATCCAAGGTGCATTGTTGCAAATATTGTTTCCCACTGTCACTTCAAAAACATTTATGTGGTCTTTAACATGTGTTTTTCTAATCTAGGGGGACCATCCCTAGCTCCTCCTTAAGATATATCTTGAAATCACATATTGATTAAAATAACAAATTGAAGTTGTTTGAGAGAAAATAAAGAGCTAATCACATTAGATCTTAAACCATAGATAACCTTCATATTGGGTACATTTATCCCCTGTTATATGACATATTTTATTAATGATGGATGTGCATAAGATGTTAATAAATGCACAAAGAAATCCATAAAATGCCAAGAAAACTAACATGAAATTCTTATTCATTATCATATTAATGGAAAATGTACCAATGATTTACTTCTAGTGAGAACAATAGTTGAATTGTGTAAGAGAGGAATAGTATTCATTGATGAACATAAAATGGAATAATAATATCCATTAAACTACTAGTACAATTTCAAAACCTAAACATTCTTCTTAACATAACATAGAGAAAATATCATAAGTATAGCCATAACCAAATTTCCTTAGAACTTGGTCATTTCAATGAGTTAGATATGACTGCGCTTTCAATTAAGATGTCAATATAATATCATAAAATTTCCTAGATATAATTGAGGCTATATTAAACCTCCCCACTTTAAACCATAGAGGAAGGGTCATTTAGAAAAAAGGCTAACCTTAATTGTTGCAGATACTATTATCCAATGTCACCTCAACAACAACTTTATGTCCTTTAAGGTTGGTGCTTTTCCAGTCCAAGGAGATTATCCCTATCTCTTTCTTAAGATATGTCCTTCTTCTTAATATATGTCTTCACATTGATTAAAGTGATTGAAAAAAGTTCTCGATTGAGAGGGAAGAAATAGATAATCACAACATCACTTAAACCACAAAGAACCTTCCAATAGGTACATGTATCCCTTATTATATTAATACATTTGATTAATGATGGACATGCATAAAAATGATAAGAAATTACATAGAGAAACCTGTAATATAAAAATATTGAAAAATCTAACATGTCATTCTCATTCTTCCTCAGATTAATAGAAAATGCAATAATGGTTTACTTTCGGTGAAAGAAACAATTGAATCATGTATAAGAAAAATAATAATTATTGATGAACAAAGATGGAATAACGATATCCATTAAACTACTAATGTAACTTCAAAATCTAACCAGTATTCATAAACATAACATTGAGGAAATAAAATAAATCTTGTCATTAATGAACTTCATTAGAATTTTTGTAAAACATATAACCACAAAGAATAACATAAAACTCTTTACTAAACAATATTTTAAATTTATATTTGACATTTCTATTATCATTATAATTTTAAAATATAATAAAAAAAAGGAAGATGAATGACATAAGAAATTTTGAATACAAAAATTAGACTATATATATAACAAAATTGATAATTCTTTTGCCAAAGACTCTATAACAAATCTCTAAGAATCTTGGAGTCTCTACCCTTTATTAATATGATATTGGAAATTTTCTAAAATGACTATCAATATTTTTTTACCCTTCTTCTACCTTTTCATTCATTAAAGTCTTTTCCAATGTATGTATAGCAACATTTACCCCCTCTTTTAAACTTTCCCTAATTGTTTTGTTCTTTTAGGCTTTTCCTAATTCACACATGTATATAGTAACATTTTCCTCTCTTTTAAGATTTCCCTAATTGTTTTGTTCTTTTAAGCTTTTCATAATTCACATGTATATATAGTAACATTTTCCCCTCTTTTAGGCTTTCCTTAATTGTTTTTCTCTTAGGCTTTTCCTAATTGTAACAATTACAATTTGTTCTAGGAATTTTAAATTGAGTAATTTCTTAATTGTTTTGCTCTTAGGCTTTTCCTAATTGTAACAATTACAATTTGTTCTAGGAATTTTAAATTGAGTAATTTCTTGTTGTTATGTCTCCATCTCAACCAAAAAAAACCCTCATATGATGTGGGCAAATTTAATAACTTAAACTTCAACCATATGATTTCAAGTGTGAAGTACAATAGGGATGCTTTCTTTTCTCCTTCATTAATAAACCCCTTTGCTGGGCCCCCATTGGATGCCAAGTGTTAAATGTAGTTCACACGAAGTTTTGAATGAGTTGACGTAGGGACATATGAGGGTACGAGAAGGGACTGTGCAACGCATCCGTATGAAGATGATGGATGGTCCTTGCATTAGTTCCTCTTAGTTGAGAGTGGGGAATGTAGGTTGGGTATACTAATTAGAACATGAATGATAATATAAATTTTTAAGGTAAAAGTTTATATTTTCCTCTTTATTTTATTTTCATCTATTTTATTTAAAAATATGTGTGAAAGTGATTCCAATTTCATCTATTTGTATGTAAAAAAAATTCCAAGATTTTATTATTTTAGGACTAGATCTTGTAATGTCTCAGCTTAACTTGAAATGTAATTATGTCAAAACTTAAAATGAAAAATATATGTGAAAGTGATTCCAATTTCATCTATCTGTAGGTGAATTTTTTTCCAAGATTCTATTATTTTAGGATTAGATCTTGTAATGTCTCATTATTTTTGTGCTTGACTTGAAATATAGTTGTGCCAAAACTTAAAATGAAACTATTCTTTGGTAGTGGATCCTGGTAAGATATATTACTATCAGTGTGTGGAGGACCAAGAGGGTCATATTTTATCATTTGACTTGTACTATTTTTTCAAGCTTTCGGGTCTTGCATGTCCAGTCATATTAGTTATTAGCAGGTCTGTGATATCATCATAGTTTCTTCTATTTGTCCATGGTTTTTTTTGGATCCGGCTTATGTTTAGAATGCTCTATGTGGATGTTTTATGTCTTTTTGTCGTTTTAAGGTAGATCAAACTCTTTTCTTGGTCTTAGCTTTGTAAGGGGGACTATAAGGCAGTATTATGAGCCATAGTGGTTTGGGAAACCACAGATTTTATGTTTTGGGATACTAGTTGTATTGAATCTCATGTAAGTGATCGGTTTATATTTTCAAATATAAATATAAAAGGAATTTTATGTGGAAAAAAAAAATCCTTTGGTAGTGATAGTTGGTGTGATGAAAATAAGATTTTCTTACTTTTGAACAAGGCGATTTTTTTTATTATTAAAAATGGGGACTTGTCAACCCTTTAACCATAACCTTCTTTCATTATCATTGCATCAATTAATATTATTATGTCAACTTATTATTATCGTTTTTTATTATTCTTTGTCTCTTATATATACATCAAGGAGACTCATTTGAATGATCATTTTCATGTGCATTTGATGTATTGTAATAAAAGATTTCCCTCTTGAATAATCTCATCATTAATCCACTCTTTCACTTTCTTTATATCCCTATTTATCTTGTATACATACATTGAAGTGACTCATTTAAAATATCTTGTAATATGTCTCCCTCTTGAAGAATCTCATTATTAATTCATTCTTTTACTTGTTTTAAACATGAAATTACTGAATTGGGCCATTTTTGTTCTTATTTGGGCATTTGGTTCACAACATTTGGTATTAGAAAAGAATATATTTGATAAGGCATAGTGTTCTAAAGGCCTAAACCTGAAGACAAGAAAATCAAATGTTGCAGCTGATCCAAAAAAAGATGAGATATAACAATGAAAACCTATAAATTAAAATAGATTAGAATAAATGGATTAGTTATATTGATGAGGAAAATGCCCATTTATAGCTTTACATAGATCAAACTATATTTATTGTTGGACAAGGTTGAATCATATTATAATGATGCACACTACTCAAAACCGAAGAAACATATATGATTATGTATCCATGAAAGTAGCTCAAGGATAGAAAAAGATGCCTCTAACTAACTACACAACTAACATAACACTAAATAATATTAATTGAATAAAATTTCATAGGATGGTGCACCTGCATGGTAGGAGAATCCCTTGTCTTTCGAGTTGGCTAGTTAAGTTGGCTAGGTATTCTTGTTCAGTGTCACCTCATCTCGATTTAAGTAAAAAACATCCCTGCTTTCCTCCTATTTTAAGTCAAAATCATCCCTTCTTTTCTCTTGGTATAAGATTGTTTGTAGGGAATGTGAGAAATGTTGGAAGGACATCCCAAACTCATGAATGTGTACTTACAATTGGATCTAGAACTTTGAAATCTGAAGTGAGGATGAAAGTAGTGTCAGAAACTTATTTGCATACATGTCTACGATTCAAGGGAAAGAATAACCCATTGTGCTAGTGATGTGAACCTTGGACGAATAGTGAACTACTTGTTGGGTGATGAACATGCTCAGACTAATGGATACATAATTGAGAAGGTTAATAATGCTCCTGATGAGAGTGATGCATGGTGTAAACTAGAACTAATGGTAGATTAGATAAAATGTACAAATTAGACTACTAACAAGGAGATTGGCTACATCAAGCACAAATATGGTGTCAAATGGAGCTCTCATGGAGGTGTTAGATAGCTTGAAAGTAGTGTTAAGAGAAGATAAAACACCAACTTGAAGCATCCATCTATATGTAACATAAAATATGTTGAGGGGAGTAGAAAATTTGGTGATGTATTATAGCAAGAAATGAAAAATAAAGTGTCTATCTAAGCCCTGAGCATGTATCTGGAGACATTCTTGTATATAGAAAAACCTGTTTGAAGGGAACTTAGTATAAAAGTTGCAAGAGCCTAAGGCAAGTTGGGTTGTGTAAAAATTATTGCTAGTGCCAACTGAAGATCTCTAACATGACTTTGGGAGTTAGAGTGTTTATGTTGCATAAAATAGATGTAAAAATAAATAAGTATGAACAAAATTTCATTAATTTGGTCAAAAAAATTATTTGCAATGGTTCCAAAACTCCATGGTGGGTGATGATAAGAAAAAGCATGCATATAAAACAAATCATAGATAGAGACAAGACATAAATTCTTGTTTTTTATCTAAAGAAAAGATAGAACCATGAGAAAACCCAAAAATTATAGTAGATCAAAATAGATAGCCCACTCTTATTGATGAGGTGAATTCCCTTCTTATAGGTTTGCATAGCTCTCCAAGTCAAAACCTTATTCTAAGGCTGCACCTCACTCAAAAATGGGAAATCAATATTATATGCACATGCACACAACTCAAAGCTAGAAAGGGATTCCCTAACTAACTAACCAACTAACACAATAGTTTATTAATTAATAAATGCATGAATCTCATAAAAGGTTGCACCCTTAAGGGAGGAGCACTCCTAATTTTTTAGGTTAGTTATATGGGCTTCCCTTGGGAACTAAGATAGTGGGATATGCCCATGTTCCATATTAGTTACCCTTGGTTTATATAGAAAACACCCCTAACATTGAAGCCTGCCAATATGCTTTAAAATTAATATAAATGATAGATGTCCAATATGAGAGTGCAATTGCATAGAGAGGTGTAGTAGGAGAGAGAGAAAGAGGTAAGTTGAAATTTTTTCCATATTTAAGGAGTTAGTAAGTGTTATTTTAGGCATTGTTCGAGGAACTAGCAACAACTATGTTTCTATTGACAAGGGATTCTAAGGAGTACATTAGATTATTCAAGGGGAGATACACAGGGATATTTTTAAGGATGGAAACTTATATTAAAATGTAGAAACATGGGCTAATCTTACTAGTCCTTAATATAGAAAATGTAAAAATTTTGGTGATAGTTTTATAAAAATATTCAAATTTCTAAGGATTTTATATAGTTTCTATAACATTTTGGCGATTTTTAAGGTCGAATAATTTTATTCTATGGAATTTGGGTGAATTGTTTTTAGAAAAAATGGAAATTGGCAAATCATTTTTTGGGAAAACCCATGGAAAATTAGCTCATTTGTGAAATTTATCCCCTAAAATCAATATCTATGAAGATGTGTCACAATCTACTATGTACCAAAAAGGTCCAATGGAAAAAGTGACTATGTAGAATTTGCAAATGATAAGTATAAGGGTAGTAGGAAGTTATAGGTGATTTAAGAAGGTCTAAGAAATGAGGTTCTTTTGGCTTCCATTGTGAAGGATCATATTATCTAATTGATCCTTCATTTGGAAATTGTGTGTGAAAAGGAGTGTTGCAATTGATGGAGAATTGACATTTTTTATCAATAGTAAGGTGGGGTCGATGGTAGTAGGGTTGGGAAGGGAAACACTTTTAGAAGAGGAGAAGGTTTAGGAGAGGAAGGGGCCATGATAAAATCACTGAATAGCTCATAAAAATATATACTTTTGGATGTGGGTTGCAGTTGTAAGAATCCACATTCCACATTCCACATTCCACAACATCATGTTTTCATGTCTTATGATTGTGGCACCATCATGGAGGATGGGAAGAATTAGGGTGGGAGTTGGGGCTATGTGAATTATGTGCTAGATATTGAGAAGGATTTGGGGAAGTAAATGTGTTATGGATGGAGCTTGAGATAAGGTTAGGGTTAGAATTATGAAAGGAGTTGTTGGGAGCAGACCTATTTTGAGGAAAGACCTAATTTTGGAGAAGAATAGTTGGAAGGAAAAGCAACATGCAAGGCATAGGAAGGAAAACCTAACGATGTTAGGGTTAGGGTTTTTGATAAAGAATGTAACAACTATAAGCCTGTAAAATAATATAAATAAGTCTCTTTCTGAATTTGTGTTCGAAGGATAGGGCACATAGAAAGGTTTGGTCTAAAGTGGTTCTCTAAAACGAATATACCTCTTTACAAAAAATAGTAAGGAAACTAGAATTGAATTTTATCACGAGTACTTGTTCCAGATTTCTAATATGAAGTTGGAGGTGGAGCTTGGTGAATACTTTAATAAAATATTGGATATATTTCTAGAGAGCACCTTGATGAAACTACAACTACTTGCAAATTAGGTTAGATAAATAACTTGAGGATAAAATTTCCTTCTCAAGGACTACCACAAGGCATCCCAGATAGTGATGTAGGTAGGATTGTTGTTGGAATCTTGTTATTTTTTTTGTCTCCACACATACCTTAGTATAATTTTGGTGAGATTATGACTAAAATTGAGAAAGTACCTCTAAATGATTACCTATAACATGGAGGAGGCATTGGTCCTCGTTCATAGCTAGGTAGGTTTGGAAGTAGGAAGTGAGAATGCATATCGAGGAACCCAAAACATATTTTTGCATATGACTACCATATTTAGGTAATAAGATTGTTTTGTCTAGATGATAGAAGGTGGAGGTGGAATCCCTAGGTTTGACCATGAGGGATTTAGTGATAGTGTTATCATTTCCTATACTACGCTTTGAAAACTAGGCTTTGCTTCCTTAGAGGATTGAGTGTTATTGAGAGAGAGAGAGAGAGAGAGATAGATATTGTGTAAGAGTTGAAGAGAAGTGCCAACTAAACTATAGGTTATGTATCTAATTAGGATTCTTGGTAAGAATGACATTCTGAGAGCTAACGAGGGTGACACAACACTAGAAAAGTCTTGGGGTTGGAGGGAGGGCTCCTGAAATCCCTAAAAAATGGTGATGTGGCACAATATATAAGGCCTAAGGTGTAGGGTAGCCTCCAAAATCCAAAACAATGGTGGTGAAACATAAGAGAAAGGATTGGGGTGGGAGGGAGACCTCTAAAAAACCTCAAGAATGATTATATATAAGTAGAAACTAATTCTAAAGAACTAGAAGAAGAAGTGTGTTGAATAATAGTTCACTAGGTGGAGCCAATGTGTAAGAGAACCATCTAAAGAAGTTAGATGGGGTTGAGCAAGGATCTCAAAGAATGGAAAAGCACTAGATGTATGACCCGAGAAAGAAAGAGGATGAGGGTGTGTACAGTGGGAGGGAATTGTCTAGAGAACCCAATTTCTAAATGAAAAGGATCAAGCCAGGATCTCGTTGCCTTGATACCAAATGATAAGAAACAATGTTCCTAAAAAAAAATAGAGATAGAGACAACACAAAGCTTGTTTTTTTATCTAAATAAAATATAGAGCCATAAGAAAACCCAAAAATTAGAGTATATCAAAACATACATCTCAGTCTTATTGATGATAAAAATTCCCTTCTTATAGGTTTACATAGATCTCTCAATCAATACCCAATTATAAGGATGCACACCACCCAAAAGTGGGAAATCAATGCTACATGCACATGCATGTAGCTCAAAGTTAGAAAGAGATGCCATAACTAACTAATCAACTAACATAACAATTTATTAATTAATTAACAAAATAATCCCCTGGAAGGTTGTGCCATCAAGAAAGGAGCATCTTCATTCTCTAGGCTAGTTGTCTAAGATCGCTATGGTAGCTAAGCTTTCCTTGGGCACTAAGATGGGGAGATATGCCCACATTCCATATCAAGTGATGTTCCATATATGCACTAGGATGGTATGTGTCTGAATAATTCCTTTTAATATATGTTATGCACCCTTTGTATCTTGATATATGCTAGGATTTCTTGTTGGAGAAAACAAAATAAAAATATATTGTTTAGGTCGATACCTATGTAGCATTATTGTTGCTAGATACAAAAGAAGAGGCCCACTAGTTGTATACTTGTAGTGAGATATTATTGGTAGAAATAACATGCAATGAGATGACCATAGTAGTTAAATGATAGTGAAATCTAAAGGGAAAATGTTCTCTACTTTGGGGAGCGCAAGTGGGGTAAAAATTCATCCCATCATGGAGCGTTTTGACTTAGTTGAACAACACGGTGCCATTGAAAAAATTGTTTCTCATGTTGCTGGGAAAGTCATTAAGCCTACCCTTGGAGTGTTTTTGAGGTTTTGATATGACCCCAAGGGGGATATAAATGGGGTTAAATGTGTATGATATGACCCCAAGGAGGGGACTACATGGGGCTAAATGTACATGTAATATGAAAATGTATAGGTAATAGGGTCGACCTAGTAGTAAAGGGGTCTCATGTGTAGGTGTGAATAGGTATGTATAAAGATCAAGTATTCATTATCAAGGGGATGTGAATGGTGATGTGTGATTTTGTTTGGATATTTGGAGGAGTTTCTCCTATTATTTGAGTTATTGTGTAACTTATCTCTGTTATCTATATTGGAGTTGTGATCCATGCTTACATTTGTGTACATGGTGTGTACTTCTAGTTTATTAAGACATTTTAAGAATTTAAGGATTTATTTGATGTATGAATGTATTTGGATATTTGGAGGAGGTTCTCATATTCTGTAAGGACTTATTGTGTAACTTATCTGTCTTATCTATATTGGAGTTGTGCCTCATGTGTAGGTGTGAATTGGTATATATAGAGATCATGTATTCATAATTCAGGAGATGTGAATGGTGATGTATGAATGTATTTGGATATTTGGAGGAGGTTATCCTATTATTTAAGGAGTTATTGTGTAACTTATCTATCTTATCTATATTGGAATTGTGCTCCACACTCACATTGGTGTACATGGTGTGTACTTCTAGTTTATTATGACATTTTAAGCATTTGGACCATAACATGTTTAGAACCTTGGATACATGTTAAATGTTTGGAAATACAAAATGAGAAACACCATAATACTAGGTATGAGAGATAGTGCAATGGAATTGATCCTATCTAGCATAAGATCCTCCTGGTGATTTTGGCATAAGAGGATTCATTGTCAATGGTATTTAAGTGTGTAATAATTCTTTTGGTTGTTCTATTTGGGACTTTTGGCACGAAGTTAAAACATGTAATATCCAAAAAGGTAACATCAACACAAAGTTCCATATTTTGAGAGATTCTAAGAAACCGTAACTAACCATTACGACATTAGATGGGGGTCAAATAATGGTATTGTAGTTATGATATGTATAATATTTGTATACATCCTATACAAACATCATAAGAGGGTACACAAGTAAGCATACAACTGCGATTTGGAACCATTCCTTTGTTGGACAATTGAGAGGGGGGGGGTGAATCAGTTGTTACTGTGCTTAAACAATTATATCCATTTTTAAAATTTATTATAGAACTTCTCAATGATGATCACAATAAATTAGCAATAGAGTATTCAACATCAATCGCACACATGTATAGTACAGAGACAAATATTCCCGAGGAAACTCAGAAAGGGTGAAACCCTCTTCTTCTTTATATGATAATTATTTTCTATACATTATCATTCTTATGAGCACCAACTCATAATGAGTCTACCACCTCTGTTTTTCAAGTTTCTACTTGCTGAGAGCACCAACTCTATGGTTTCTATAGCACCCACTAGAAGTAAGTACCAACTCCCTCACTTCTCTAGCACCAACTGGATGGAAGCACCAACTTCCAGTCACACAGGCACCATCCTGTATAACAGAGAACCAATGTTCTCCCTAGGACCACCCTGCCACCCTGGTTTCTCTAGATGCTACCAGATGGTAGATACAACTCCCTGTGTTCAAGCACCCACTTGACACTCAGAGGAAAACAATCCTCCCTAACACCTCCAAACCACCCTGAAATATAAAACTTTTCTTTCTGTGAATTTATTACAGTGATTGAATAGTTGTCATTGGCTTACTAGGCTTATCAATGTTTTTCTATGATGCTATGCTCTCCTGTATCAGTGTTTCTCTGCTTGCATCTCCTTGAGCTTTCTGATCTTCTGATATATCTCTGCATGTCCATCTCAGCCTTCTTTTACTATATCAATTATGCATCTCTGTTCTTTCCTTCTGCTCCGTTGTTTCTCCTATAGACCCCTTCTTCTACCTTCATAACACACTCTCAAAAATCACAATGCAATATCTTCTATGTTCTTCATTTTTATAGTATCTTTGCACCTTGTGCATGCTGCATGTGCTATCCCACTGCATACACTTCACTGCATTCATCATCACTGGCCCTTCTCCTGAGATCTTTTGGCTTTACTAAATGTAACAGTCTTCGACCCTTTTCCATCTGTCATTCAACTCTATGATGATTTTACACTCTACTGGCAGTTGCCTCGAGACTCTTCATCTTCTCTTTCGATCACCCTAAAGACTCTTTGAATTCTCTAGCAGAAACCATCATTGGTCTCTAAAAGTTACACCGAGTCTCTTCGGCCCCTCTGGTAGCTACCCTACAACTCCTCAAATTCTCTGGCAGATGCGATCACTTTGTTCTGGCAGTTACTGAGAGAAACTCCACGTGTTCATGTGTTTTGGCGCCTTCTCTCTTTCTGAAGAAAACTTCACAGTGGGTGCTAGCTCTTCTGGCTAAGCCCCTTCCTTTCAGGTGGCCTCTGGCGGTGACCAAATGCCTATTCATAAGGCACTTTCACGACTCATGTTTCGGGGATCTGGGGATGAGGCATCTCGACTCTCCAAGTCATGATCTCCGAAATGGAGCTTAGCTTCATGCTAGCTCCTCCCTTAAACCTTCTATGATGTGACCAATGGCTGTGACCACAACCCTATTCAAAAAGGCATTTCGCGATTTCGCATTTTAGGTTTTCTCCCATGAGTCTCCTTGACTCCTCATATTGCGAACCTCGAAATGGAGCTTGGCTACTCTAGCTCCTTCCTCCAATGTGACCACCGGCGGTGACCACAACTTAACTCAAAACTGTATTTCGCAATTTCACGTTTTGGGGATTCTTCTGTGAGTCCCTTGACTCCTCCAACTTATGGTACCCGAAATGGAGCCTAGCTATGATAGCTCCTTCCATTCACGCAACCATAGGCAGTGACTAGGGGCCAAGTCCAAAAACGCATTTCGCATTTCGCGTTTTGGGGATTTTGTGAAGAGTCATCTCGACTCTCCATGTTGCAAACTACGAAATGGAGCTTGGAAACTCCAGCTCTGCTCTCCAGCTCTCGACGAAGTGACCATGAGATATGACCATTGGCTAGTCATTTGAGCACTTCGCTCTTCAGATCAATGGTCTATGATCCGTGGTGATCAGACGACTATTCTCTGTCCTGGAACTTCATCTTTCGGGACTTTGGGGGAGCATTGACGCTAAAACTCCTGAAACTAAACTCCTGGAGTGACATCATTCTTGTGTCACTCAATGACGTGTCATAAGTCGAGTGGCTACCACGTGTCACTCAGAATTTTGATTTCCAGTGGCCTAAAATGCCGAGTAAACTTGAAACGTTTCCTTGTATGATTGTGCCACGTGTCCTTGCTAATGTAGATTGCCACCTGTCCTTTCTGACGTGGTTTGTCATGAACTACCTCTTGGATCTAATGGCCCAAATTCATCCTTTATCCAACGACTAATATTATTTCGCGATTTCTCATATCGTGAGTTCGAGAGGTTAGAAAACCTCGTTCCTTTGACTTTCCAGACAGTGAAGAGATGATCTTTCACCACGTGTCCTTCTTGGATCGATGGACCAGATTTCTCCTCGATCCGACGACTCAGATCATTTTTCCATTTTGTGTTTCACGAGTTGGAAGAATATAACACCTCTTTCCTTTGACTTTCCAGTCAGCAAAATGACGATCTTTCGACATGTGTCCTTTAGATCTAACGACCCATGACTGTCTTTGATGGATGACCAGGATTTCTTCACAGTTTTGGAGATTTGGATGACTCCTGGTCTTATCCGCCTTGTAGCTTCAACAGATCTAACGAATGTTGGTCCTTCCAAATTAATCTAGATTGGATGGCCCAAATATTATCATGATTTCGCATATCACGAGTTGGAAGGTTAGAGAGCTTCCTTCCTTTGACTTTCTAGTCAGTGAAATGCTAAATTGTAGCCACGTGTCTTGCCCGATGATGGACGATCCTACTGTTTTTGGGACTTTGTAAGCCCGCTTCATGTTGAACTTTAAATATAGTGCAGGTTCTCCTAGATCCGATGATGGTCGGTCCCCGCGCTCAGATCTAACGCTTGAGATATGTCCTCCATCTGCGTTCTCATCCTGTCTGAATTCAGATATGACGGTCATCGGGAATTCAGAATGGTTGATCCAATGATCACTGTCACTTCTCCTCCCGATCTTCTCCTTCCTGTGTGTTCTTGCCATCAATGACAAGCGCATTGTTCCTGTGAACATGCCAACATCCTTGTTGGGACAAAGAAAGAGGTTAGATTAACAAAAAGAAAGAACCATGATATGATGCATGACATGTTAGGACACTTCCCATCATATAACATATATTCTAATATAAGGTGCAAGTAGTTATCGATGTAGAGTTGGTTCCATATTACTCCTTTCCCAAGGGAATCTTAGCACTAATTAATTTCATCAATGGACCCTATGGAATACAAGGAATAAAACCATGATGAAACATTATTGGTGTGATCAAGAAATTCTCTCTATGAAGAGAATGCACAAGTGATGACATCCTAGCACTAACTTCCCCAAGAAGAACATTTAGTATCCCTTTTGGCATTGTCATATATCTCAATTATAATCGGTTGGTGGAATTCTTATTGAATTGTTGTCCAAAACAAATTAGCATACTGAAGTTGTGCTTATTTGATTTTTGTAAAGGAACAAGTGATCTTCTTTTAAATTGTACAATACTAGAGGTTCCCCAATTGGAGTGAAGTCTAGGATAAGAAATAAATTGTCCCAAGCATTGAATGGGTTTGAAATCCTTAAGAACACCATGAATGAGTCTTAGAAATGGATTCAAAGGAGAGATCGATATTCTAAATAATGAAACATATGTGAGCATTGTGTCTGCATCCAAGGAATAGTCCAATAATATAGAGATGCCAAAGCTAAATAATGATGTAAATGTAGGTTTTGTGGCACAAAAGTAGATATTAAATAAGAAAGGATGGACAAGTGTGGGATAATGTAAATAAAATGGGGTAGGAATTGTAGGGTTATGGTAAAAGTGACAATGAATGGATTAAATTTTAGGGTTTGGAGTGCAAATGGGTAGTTAAATCGCTTATTAGCATTGATGAGAAAAGACAAGGGCCATGGAAAAAATACCACTAGTATAAAAACCAAAGAACATGAGAGCAAGGGTGTTCAAATTGAAGTGAGGGAGTATAAATATGATTCTATGGTGTTGTGAATATAGTGTCTTGGTGGAAAAGTATGTGTGATCTTTGGACATAATATACATGTGATAGGGTGTGTGGGTTTGTGGCTAAGGTTCATAGGGAGTATGTAGGATGGGACCACATACATGAGGAAATGTAGGAGAGGGGGAAATGAGTGTTAATTAGGGGTGGAGTAGGATTGTGGGGTGCATGGGATTGGGTGATACATTGTTGAAGGAGATTAATGGTTTTGTTGAGCTAGGAGAAATGGGTGTCCAAGTTCTACTCAAAGTTGGGGTTGAGAAGTAGAACAATCAATGATGGAGTGTACTATTAAGGCACTTCATTACGTGAATTCACCGGTTCGAAACCCTCAACTAGCCTTGTGTGCCACATGAGGGGCTGGGTTGGAATTCCTGGAGGTTATAGTGGTGGCAATATGATAATAAGACATCATGTCACGCGAGTACATGCCCAACTAGTTGCTAATTCCGCCAGTCAAAAAACAATTTGGGGGTGAGAATAGTGTCTCTGATGGAATATCATAAAAAATCTAGGAGCGGAAGGAGTTTTGAAGTATTCTATGGAGGTAGGTCAAGGGAAAATGCAACAATTAATTGTTTGATATGGTGCTATAGGGAGGGAATGGATGAGTATAATATGGCCATGACATAGATCGAGAGAAAACAAGTTGTGAGAGAGAAACTACAAACCAAATAGGTAGTGGACTTGCCAAGTGGTGACATATTGATGTGAGTAGTGTTGTTGGTCTAATATTGTGTCAAGGTGAATGTATAACAAAGGAATATTTGGTTAACAGGAAGGTCAAAGTGACTTAGATACAAAGTAACTACTGGAATGAGGCAACTTGTGTAAAGGAGAGTTGTAAGGAGGTGCAACATAGAAAAGGTGTCTAGGATGAGAGCACAACATCCAAAAACCCAAATTTTGTGCATACTTGGGTGGGCATGGAGCTAAGGGAATCAATTCCAAGAGGAATCATGTTGAATATTAGTTATTTTGGTGGAGAAAAAGGCCAAAGAACCAATGGAATGGAACATGTGTTGGGGTGGAGGACTGACCACAAGGGAACTCAAAGCATGAATATTCTGAGTGGGCACCAATCCTTGGAAACCAAAATAGTTGAAGAGGGAATGTGGGGTGAAAGGGTGGCCTTTAGTGTAACATCCCTCTCTT
>JZKD02S1085670.1:562790-576609 GCA_000966675.3 Picea glauca | reverse complement strand
AGTGCAATGGAATTGATCCTATCTAGCATAAGATCCTCCTGGTGATTTTGGCATAAGAGGATTCATTGTCAATGGTATTTAAGTGTGTAATAATTCTTTTGGTTGTTCTATTTGGGACTTTTGGCACGAAGTTAAAACATGTAATATCCAAAAAGGTAACATCAACACAAAGTTCCATATTTTGAGAGATTCTAAGAAACCGTAACTAACCATTACGACATTAGATGGGGGTCAAATAATGGTATTGTAGTTATGATATGTATAATATTTGTATACATCCTATACAAACATCATAAGAGGGTACACAAGTAAGCATACAACTGCGATTTGGAACCATTCCTTTGTTGGACAATTGAGAGGGGGGGGGTGAATCAGTTGTTACTGTGCTTAAACAATTATATCCATTTTTAAAATTTATTATAGAACTTCTCAATGATGATCACAATAAATTAGCAATAGAGTATTCAACATCAATCGCACACATGTATAGTACAGAGACAAATATTCCCGAGGAAACTCAGAAAGGGTGAAACCCTCTTCTTCTTTATATGATAATTATTTTCTATACATTATCATTCTTATGAGCACCAACTCATAATGAGTCTACCACCTCTGTTTTTCAAGTTTCTACTTGCTGAGAGCACCAACTCTATGGTTTCTATAGCACCCACTAGAAGTAAGTACCAACTCCCTCACTTCTCTAGCACCAACTGGATGGAAGCACCAACTTCCAGTCACACAGGCACCATCCTGTATAACAGAGAACCAATGTTCTCCCTAGGACCACCCTGCCACCCTGGTTTCTCTAGATGCTACCAGATGGTAGATACAACTCCCTGTGTTCAAGCACCCACTTGACACTCAGAGGAAAACAATCCTCCCTAACACCTCCAAACCACCCTGAAATATAAAACTTTTCTTTCTGTGAATTTATTACAGTGATTGAATAGTTGTCATTGGCTTACTAGGCTTATCAATGTTTTTCTATGATGCTATGCTCTCCTGTATCAGTGTTTCTCTGCTTGCATCTCCTTGAGCTTTCTGATCTTCTGATATATCTCTGCATGTCCATCTCAGCCTTCTTTTACTATATCAATTATGCATCTCTGTTCTTTCCTTCTGCTCCGTTGTTTCTCCTATAGACCCCTTCTTCTACCTTCATAACACACTCTCAAAAATCACAATGCAATATCTTCTATGTTCTTCATTTTTATAGTATCTTTGCACCTTGTGCATGCTGCATGTGCTATCCCACTGCATACACTTCACTGCATTCATCATCACTGGCCCTTCTCCTGAGATCTTTTGGCTTTACTAAATGTAACAGTCTTCGACCCTTTTCCATCTGTCATTCAACTCTATGATGATTTTACACTCTACTGGCAGTTGCCTCGAGACTCTTCATCTTCTCTTTCGATCACCCTAAAGACTCTTTGAATTCTCTAGCAGAAACCATCATTGGTCTCTAAAAGTTACACCGAGTCTCTTCGGCCCCTCTGGTAGCTACCCTACAACTCCTCAAATTCTCTGGCAGATGCGATCACTTTGTTCTGGCAGTTACTGAGAGAAACTCCACGTGTTCATGTGTTTTGGCGCCTTCTCTCTTTCTGAAGAAAACTTCACAGTGGGTGCTAGCTCTTCTGGCTAAGCCCCTTCCTTTCAGGTGGCCTCTGGCGGTGACCAAATGCCTATTCATAAGGCACTTTCACGACTCATGTTTCGGGGATCTGGGGATGAGGCATCTCGACTCTCCAAGTCATGATCTCCGAAATGGAGCTTAGCTTCATGCTAGCTCCTCCCTTAAACCTTCTATGATGTGACCAATGGCTGTGACCACAACCCTATTCAAAAAGGCATTTCGCGATTTCGCATTTTAGGTTTTCTCCCATGAGTCTCCTTGACTCCTCATATTGCGAACCTCGAAATGGAGCTTGGCTACTCTAGCTCCTTCCTCCAATGTGACCACCGGCGGTGACCACAACTTAACTCAAAACTGTATTTCGCAATTTCACGTTTTGGGGATTCTTCTGTGAGTCCCTTGACTCCTCCAACTTATGGTACCCGAAATGGAGCCTAGCTATGATAGCTCCTTCCATTCACGCAACCATAGGCAGTGACTAGGGGCCAAGTCCAAAAACGCATTTCGCATTTCGCGTTTTGGGGATTTTGTGAAGAGTCATCTCGACTCTCCATGTTGCAAACTACGAAATGGAGCTTGGAAACTCCAGCTCTGCTCTCCAGCTCTCGACGAAGTGACCATGAGATATGACCATTGGCTAGTCATTTGAGCACTTCGCTCTTCAGATCAATGGTCTATGATCCGTGGTGATCAGACGACTATTCTCTGTCCTGGAACTTCATCTTTCGGGACTTTGGGGGAGCATTGACGCTAAAACTCCTGAAACTAAACTCCTGGAGTGACATCATTCTTGTGTCACTCAATGACGTGTCATAAGTCGAGTGGCTACCACGTGTCACTCAGAATTTTGATTTCCAGTGGCCTAAAATGCCGAGTAAACTTGAAACGTTTCCTTGTATGATTGTGCCACGTGTCCTTGCTAATGTAGATTGCCACCTGTCCTTTCTGACGTGGTTTGTCATGAACTACCTCTTGGATCTAATGGCCCAAATTCATCCTTTATCCAACGACTAATATTATTTCGCGATTTCTCATATCGTGAGTTCGAGAGGTTAGAAAACCTCGTTCCTTTGACTTTCCAGACAGTGAAGAGATGATCTTTCACCACGTGTCCTTCTTGGATCGATGGACCAGATTTCTCCTCGATCCGACGACTCAGATCATTTTTCCATTTTGTGTTTCACGAGTTGGAAGAATATAACACCTCTTTCCTTTGACTTTCCAGTCAGCAAAATGACGATCTTTCGACATGTGTCCTTTAGATCTAACGACCCATGACTGTCTTTGATGGATGACCAGGATTTCTTCACAGTTTTGGAGATTTGGATGACTCCTGGTCTTATCCGCCTTGTAGCTTCAACAGATCTAACGAATGTTGGTCCTTCCAAATTAATCTAGATTGGATGGCCCAAATATTATCATGATTTCGCATATCACGAGTTGGAAGGTTAGAGAGCTTCCTTCCTTTGACTTTCTAGTCAGTGAAATGCTAAATTGTAGCCACGTGTCTTGCCCGATGATGGACGATCCTACTGTTTTTGGGACTTTGTAAGCCCGCTTCATGTTGAACTTTAAATATAGTGCAGGTTCTCCTAGATCCGATGATGGTCGGTCCCCGCGCTCAGATCTAACGCTTGAGATATGTCCTCCATCTGCGTTCTCATCCTGTCTGAATTCAGATATGACGGTCATCGGGAATTCAGAATGGTTGATCCAATGATCACTGTCACTTCTCCTCCCGATCTTCTCCTTCCTGTGTGTTCTTGCCATCAATGACAAGCGCATTGTTCCTGTGAACATGCCAACATCCTTGTTGGGACAAAGAAAGAGGTTAGATTAACAAAAAGAAAGAACCATGATATGATGCATGACATGTTAGGACACTTCCCATCATATAACATATATTCTAATATAAGGTGCAAGTAGTTATCGATGTAGAGTTGGTTCCATATTACTCCTTTCCCAAGGGAATCTTAGCACTAATTAATTTCATCAATGGACCCTATGGAATACAAGGAATAAAACCATGATGAAACATTATTGGTGTGATCAAGAAATTCTCTCTATGAAGAGAATGCACAAGTGATGACATCCTAGCACTAACTTCCCCAAGAAGAACATTTAGTATCCCTTTTGGCATTGTCATATATCTCAATTATAATCGGTTGGTGGAATTCTTATTGAATTGTTGTCCAAAACAAATTAGCATACTGAAGTTGTGCTTATTTGATTTTTGTAAAGGAACAAGTGATCTTCTTTTAAATTGTACAATACTAGAGGTTCCCCAATTGGAGTGAAGTCTAGGATAAGAAATAAATTGTCCCAAGCATTGAATGGGTTTGAAATCCTTAAGAACACCATGAATGAGTCTTAGAAATGGATTCAAAGGAGAGATCGATATTCTAAATAATGAAACATATGTGAGCATTGTGTCTGCATCCAAGGAATAGTCCAATAATATAGAGATGCCAAAGCTAAATAATGATGTAAATGTAGGTTTTGTGGCACAAAAGTAGATATTAAATAAGAAAGGATGGACAAGTGTGGGATAATGTAAATAAAATGGGGTAGGAATTGTAGGGTTATGGTAAAAGTGACAATGAATGGATTAAATTTTAGGGTTTGGAGTGCAAATGGGTAGTTAAATCGCTTATTAGCATTGATGAGAAAAGACAAGGGCCATGGAAAAAATACCACTAGTATAAAAACCAAAGAACATGAGAGCAAGGGTGTTCAAATTGAAGTGAGGGAGTATAAATATGATTCTATGGTGTTGTGAATATAGTGTCTTGGTGGAAAAGTATGTGTGATCTTTGGACATAATATACATGTGATAGGGTGTGTGGGTTTGTGGCTAAGGTTCATAGGGAGTATGTAGGATGGGACCACATACATGAGGAAATGTAGGAGAGGGGGAAATGAGTGTTAATTAGGGGTGGAGTAGGATTGTGGGGTGCATGGGATTGGGTGATACATTGTTGAAGGAGATTAATGGTTTTGTTGAGCTAGGAGAAATGGGTGTCCAAGTTCTACTCAAAGTTGGGGTTGAGAAGTAGAACAATCAATGATGGAGTGTACTATTAAGGCACTTCATTACGTGAATTCACCGGTTCGAAACCCTCAACTAGCCTTGTGTGCCACATGAGGGGCTGGGTTGGAATTCCTGGAGGTTATAGTGGTGGCAATATGATAATAAGACATCATGTCACGCGAGTACATGCCCAACTAGTTGCTAATTCCGCCAGTCAAAAAACAATTTGGGGGTGAGAATAGTGTCTCTGATGGAATATCATAAAAAATCTAGGAGCGGAAGGAGTTTTGAAGTATTCTATGGAGGTAGGTCAAGGGAAAATGCAACAATTAATTGTTTGATATGGTGCTATAGGGAGGGAATGGATGAGTATAATATGGCCATGACATAGATCGAGAGAAAACAAGTTGTGAGAGAGAAACTACAAACCAAATAGGTAGTGGACTTGCCAAGTGGTGACATATTGATGTGAGTAGTGTTGTTGGTCTAATATTGTGTCAAGGTGAATGTATAACAAAGGAATATTTGGTTAACAGGAAGGTCAAAGTGACTTAGATACAAAGTAACTACTGGAATGAGGCAACTTGTGTAAAGGAGAGTTGTAAGGAGGTGCAACATAGAAAAGGTGTCTAGGATGAGAGCACAACATCCAAAAACCCAAATTTTGTGCATACTTGGGTGGGCATGGAGCTAAGGGAATCAATTCCAAGAGGAATCATGTTGAATATTAGTTATTTTGGTGGAGAAAAAGGCCAAAGAACCAATGGAATGGAACATGTGTTGGGGTGGAGGACTGACCACAAGGGAACTCAAAGCATGAATATTCTGAGTGGGCACCAATCCTTGGAAACCAAAATAGTTGAAGAGGGAATGTGGGGTGAAAGGGTGGCCTTTAGTGTAACATCCCTCTCTTACGCGCACTAAGCGAACTTATTCTTTGAGGACACTTGCTTGTAAGTGATCCGAATTATTATATTATTGGTCGTTTGATTTTGATTATGAGGCATTATGGATACGATTATATGCTATTTTGTGTATTTACATAGAGAGGTGTTATTGACTGGGTTCTCCTAAGTGTGCAGGAATTTGGATCTCGAGGATGTAGAGGCATCGATCAAACCCCTTGGACTCTGGATCGAGTCAGGGAGTGAACTATTGAGGTTTGATTGTTGTAGATATGACATATGTACATCTGATTAGATGTTATGATGATTGATTATTATTGTTGACATGATTTGTTCATGATGCAGGCTGACGTTAGCTTGTCGACCAGAATCACATGTGGAGTAGAGGGGTCACGCACGACAAATAGAGACGTTGAGGGAGAGGTGTGGACAACAACCCTACCGCATCCTACTAGCACTCTTGTTGTGGCTCGAATTGTAGGTTAACGATTACCTAGTTCGAGAAGACCTACAATGTCGTGAGGGAAAACTGCGACAGTCACTCACAATGATTCTAAGGGGCGCGCAATAAGGCAAGGGCCTTATTCCTTAGAGTCCCTTAGTCTCCCACATGATCACTTGATGGAGTATTGACTCCAAGGGTTTTTGATGTCTACTAAGTCAGTCAAGAGGTGAGTGGCACCCTTGGAGCACATAGTGCGTATTGAAGGGCACGTCCCGCAAGGAAAATGGAAAGAGGTGAGTGGCATCCTTGGAGCACGTCGCGCAAGGAAAATAGAAAAAGGTGAGTGGAACCCTTGGAACACCTAGTGCGTCTTGAAGGGCATGTCGCGATTTCAACAGGTAAGTGAATAAACCTAGTCGGCCTTAAAATGAATGACGTGATAAGTAAGATTTAAAAAAAAAAAAAAACAATTTCCCTTATAAAAATGTCGCCCATCCTAGTGAAATTAAAATCTAGGTCTAAGTGACACTTGTGGTCAAAAATAATAATCATAATTAAACATGTGACGAGAAGGGGGTAAAAAATTCAATTAAGTTATTAAAATCAAATTATTTTGGGGGATTAAAATTAAAAAAAAAATGATTGTTTTTTTCTACATAGGCTAATTAAATTTTATTAATTAAAAAGAAAAAGGGGTAAAAGGTGGTTTTTCTACACTTGCTAATTTGAGTTTTAGTTAAAAGGGGAAAAGAGGAAACTTAAAAGAAATAGGAAACTAAAGGAAAAAGGTGAAACATAAAGAAAAAGGGAAGTGTAAGGAAAACGTTGAATGTCTAACTTAGTAAGGAATCTTGCCTTTAAGAAATTACTAATTATGAACTCAACTAGGAATTAGTAAAGGCGTAAGTCATTTAAAATGTGTAAGGGAATATTGGGACACAAAGGAGCATTTTTAGGAGTGATTTCTGGTGGGTGAGGGAAATAGGAGTAATTGAATAATTAATGAAAATAATTTCTAGTGCAACTAGGGGGATGGGTGACATGTGTATGGGTGAGGTTTTTCTAAATTAAATTAATGAAAAAAATAATTAAAAGGGAATTTTGGGAAAGAAATCACCTAGAATCTCTAAAAAAGCATGGAGGAGGAGGAGTATGGATCTGATTTTTTATGAGTAATGTTACGCTGCGGAATTTTTGTCTTGACTGATTTATCTTGTGGGAGTTGGGATACCCAGCTCAGGTAATGAGTGGTACCTCGACCTTGTGAGGTGAACTAGGTGCTAGTTGTTCTTTGGTTTAGTGTGCGTGGCCACTTTGCGGCTCGGGGGGCTCAGGGGGAAGAAGAGTACCCCTAGTGTTGGATGGGAGGTACCGGTGAAGTCACATTAGTCGGCAAGTGGGAGTTGGATGGAGTGCACATAGGACAATGACTCAGAGCTATCACCTTGGGCTATGGTACACATGCATTTATTTGAATGGTAGATTGTTATTTTTCTTGCGCTTTCATTACTGTACTTATACTGCGTAAAGAAATGTGTTTTACTCAATGTTTTTAATCGAGAACTTAAGGTCATAATAGCTTAACACTCGCTGGATATAATTGATTTCCTTGGTAACCCAATCCCTGATCGCTAAGACTGTTCAGTTTTGTTTTATTGATTATTATGACATGATTGTGCTTTATATTCCGTCCTTATCCCTAGATCATTAGTCCATGCCTAAGAAGTCGTCTAGGAGGTGAATCGACGCTCATCACTTCAGTGTTTATAGACCTATAGATTCTAATGCCCTTCTTTTTTGTGCATGGATGATGAGCGGAGGATAGTTTTGCCCAGTTGTTCACCGCTTTCTTATCTCTACGTTTTATTATATTTAATGGCAATATCCTCTGCGTTTCAATACACTCAACCACAAATTTTTAATCTTTGCGTTTTATTATATTTGATGGAAAATATCCTCTGTGTTTCAATACACTCAAACACAATTTTTTAATCTCTGTGTTTTATTATATTTGATGGAAGATATCCTCCGCATTTCAATACACTCAACCACGAATTTTTAATCTTTGCATTTTATTATATTTGATGGCGAATTTGCCATGCATTTGTTTTGGCCAAACACAACTCACTTTACCCCCATTCAATTGTCTGGCAGCGTTTTAGACTTCCCCAACCACCCACGATCTTGCCAAGGATTTTATTAGAGTTAATTTACATTGAGTTATCATTTGATGGCACTTACACTATACATAGACTGCGATTTCATTGATATAGTGACAACACTTTCATTAAAATTGGACTGTGATTTACATAGCGTTTTCAACTTACACAGGCCTGCGTTCCGTATTCAGGGATATGTCTGTGTTTTTAATTATATTTTTTCATTTCCATTTAAATCTATCCCAACCCCTTTTGGCTATCATCGTGATGTATTTAGTAATTGACAGTTATATTGTGAGGATGATGGATATCAGAGTTATATCGTGATTTATGATGCTATCACCATAAAGTAATCACAGTTATATTTCTATCACAATTACATTGTGATTTTTATTAACAACTAGATGATGGGTCAGCAAATGCATACGCAACTATTTTATACATGTGGCGGCTATTTGTAATCACATTTTAAGATTAGCAATTTTATACCCACAGTTTAAATGATGGGTCAGTGTTTTTATATGCAGCGTTATAATACCTGAGGCAACAAACACCCTTGACCGAAAAGATAGAGTTTATTTTTGACAACGATATCCCCGAACTCTATGAGTGACAGCGAAATGATGGCAGGGTTTGACAGTGTATCTGATTGGGCGAATTTATTGCATCTCATGACTATGTATTGGCAACGTTTTTTTTATGGTGCAAATGGTGGTGTCCTACAATGTTATCTTTATTTAACTATCATATTTTATAGTGGCTGCGAAATTAATTCTAAATTTTATAGATTTTATAAGACAGTATGACTGTGTAGAGGCAGTGAAATTAATTATAGATTTTTATAAGACAATATTATCATAATCCGCCCAGCATTTATCTTATTCTCCATCATATTCAGTCCAATAAATTCAAACAACTTGTTGTGAACAGTTATATCCATTTGGGAAAACTCGTTAAATATGTACACATGGTGACATAACAACTGTCTTACAGAATCCATGTCATTTTAAGCAATGTTATGTTGGGTGAATTTGGGTTTAGTGAAGTTTTGTTCAGTAAAATGCTATTGTTTTCAGCTCAATCTATTAATTACCATGTAGAGAAACACTTCTTACAGTATCCTTCAGAACAGGAACGAGACAAGGTTCCCCTATCCCACGATGTACATATTTTTTAAGAAATATATTCTTCAATAGGAATTAAGCCCAGGAGTAGTCTTTTGATTAAGTATTCACTAGTCTTTAACTACCCATGTAAAAATTTACACTATGTATCTTCTGCGATATATATTTACACTATATATTTACATAATATATTCACACTCTGCATTGCATATTTACTTGCGATATATTTATTATATACTTACACTCTACTGTATAAATTTACCTATATACATGTTTACAGTATTTCCATTATATCATAGATTAATTCCGCCTATAATATAGTTAATGACAACGTTATAACCTATTTAACTTAGAGAAATCACGTTTTAATTTACAACATTCTCACATATATTTTCTAGACAATAAATTCATTGATACACAACAAACTTAATTAAAGACGACAATTTTGGTAGTGTGGACAGTGTGAATTCTGTTTTGATTTTCTTATAGCAATTTTCATGATTTTCCTATTGGCAAATTTTAGCAATTTCAATAATCATTATAAAACTTGTTTTACGATTTCTTATCTAGATAGTGAACTCATCCTGAGGAAAATACTCAGATCTGTTTCATTTTTATAATTAAAGGATGGAAATTACTTTTAAGGGACAACAAATTTACATTTAAAGACAACAATTAAATTCATATTGTTTATGATAAAGGATAGCGAAGTCACCCTTAGGAAACACTTATATATGTTTTCAATTGGTAAAGACAATGACTTATGGTTAAAGACATGTTCGACTTTTGTTTCAGTTTTAAAGGAAAGATATTTATACTTATTTAACATTGGGAATTGGAATATAGATGCAACGAACTATTGTTTAATAATAATCATTTAATATGTGAAGATTAATTTTGTTGCGCTAGGAAATTATTGTGTTGTGTGAAAGTCATAGTTGTCTTGTCGACTTGTCGTTTGGGTGCTAGAGTTAGTCGTCAGGGGCTATTTGTTATGTTGTTGTGCCACGGTTGTTGTTGTACCTATCACATGGAGACAACATGATTCCTGAAGAGGGGATCATTGCGTGCCCTAATGGATAGAAGAAAATGATAATTGGTCGGCATCTGTGATACCCGTTGTGGGCGTTTGTTCGTTATAGTTGTTGTTTGTGCTTGGATTGTAACGCCTTCATGCATTTGGTTTGCGTGCCATACAGGATCTAGTTACTGGTCATCGAGGTCGTTGTGTCAGAATTGTAGATGTTGTCCTGTAGCTTGTAGGCGTTGTCATGTTGTGTCCGGTGGGGAGTCTTTCCTATCTTTTTGATTTACGCATGTTTCACCTAGTTGATCATTGTGCTAGTGCATTGACTCGTTGTTGTATGTTGCTTGATTTGTGTGCATATGTTCGTCATCAGGTTGTGTGGTTCAACTATTGTTGTCGTTTCCTTCTTGCCTAAACACACAAAAAAATGTACTTTTTTCTTCGCTTGCAGTCATAATGATTGGGGTCGTTACATATGGTATCAGAGGGAGGTTCAACCCGCGACCTGGGATCACTAGGGATTTCGTTGATGTGATATTTGATTTTAATTTTTCTAATTAAGTTGAATTGTATTTGTGCAGCTAATCATGGTTAGAGGACGTCACAGAGGAAGACGATGGGGTGCTAGGGGAGGAGGCGTGATGCCCCTAGTAACATCCACGCCTGAGGGGTCTAACCCTTAGGGAGATGAAAAGGTTGTCGGGCAGGAGCAGATAGCGATGGGTTATGTGGTTGGGATGATGAGTTATTTTCAGCGGATTTCTGAGGCACTGATCAACCATTTGGATAGAGATGAAGCCAGGGTGCTGACACCCCTGAGGGTCCACCACGCACTCCAGTCGGTATTGGTAGCATTCACTATGAAGTCGAGAAGGTAAAATTTCCTGAGTTCTTTGGTGCCACAGATGATGCAGCTGCCGAGGCATGGTTGGAGAATATGGCGATGTGCTTTGCACTTCGTGACTTTACCTCCAACATGAAGGTATGCATGGCAGTATTTCAACTGAAGGGGAATGCTCTTCTATGGTGGAAGACGCTCCTGCCACAATTGAACATGGCCGTCGAAGAGGTGTCATGGGAATTGTTCGAGGAACGATTCCGAGAGAGGTACCTATCAGAGGAATTCATTGAGCATCAGGTCAATGAGTTCAATGCCTTGTGACAAGGTGGCCATACGGAGCCCGAGTATGAGGCATGTTTTATGGAGTTGCTTCGGTATGCTCCACACCTTAATATCGAGAAACTTAAGGTCAACCGCTTATTGTTTGGCCTTAACATTAACATACGTGCAAAAGTTAGGATTCTGATGCCTCAGACCTTTCATGATGTCGTCTAGAAAGCCCTCATAGTAGAGGAGGAGCTTATCAGCAAGGGTCAGACAAGGACTCCAGTGAGACCAGTAGGGAAGGCGTCATTTGGTGCTGCGGCAGCATCAACCACTAGCCAGACATACGCCAGGATATCGTGGCTTCCAGAGAGCATCCACTTTCACTACACCACGACAACCAACGCCTCAGTGGAAGACTCCTTATCGAGGACCACAAGTACATCAACAACAACGTCGACCGCAACAACAACAATTTAGGCATTTTCAACAGAACAGACCAGGATTCCAGGCCGGTGGGTCGTCAACTTCTACTTCGGGTACCAGGAGTACTGGACTAAAGAAGGGGTGTTGGACATGTGGGGAGGCACACTACCAACGCAACTGCCCAGTGGAGAGGAATAGAGCATCTAGATCATCCAGACCCACTATCGTGGGAGATTTGGGCAAGGCCCATCAGATTCATGGAGCAGTCAATAACTGCTAGGTAGAGCACTAGTCAACTGTGCTTGAGACGTCAGGTACCGTCGTTGACCAGATCCTTAGTATTTTGATAGATCTCGGTGCTACCAAGAGTTTCATTTCTGGTGCAACGCTAAAAATGATTAAGGTAAAGGAAGTCGAACAAGATGAGTTTAGCTTTGTAGAGATGGATTCGGGAGCCAAAAAAAATGTTGGAGGGAAGGTTATAGGTTGTACCCTTAAACTAGGAGAGTTTTTCACCAGGGCCAACTTGTATGTCATGATCTTAGGATCTTATGACATCGTGATCGATATGGACTGGTTGGAATCGCATGAGGCGATACTCAACTGTAAGACAAAACAATTGAGCTTGGTTGATGATGAGGGACAAAGACATGTGATTGTAGGTCAGAACCAGGGAGTTTCCCTGAGTTTTATCTCTTCCTTGCAGCTACGGAAGAGCATGCGCAAGGGATGTAAGCTTTATGTGATCCTTGCGCTAAACGAGATGGGAGTAGCAAAAGTTCTAGAACACCTTCCGGTGGTGAGAGAGTTTGCAGATGTATTTCCGGAGGAGTTACCTGGGATGTCGTTGGAGAGGGAATTGGAGTTTACCATAGACCTAAAACCGGGTATTTAATCGATAGCAAGAATGCCTTATCAAATGTCGACCCCAGATTTACAGGAGTTGAGAATGCAACTGAAGGATTTGTTGGACCTGGGACTGATACATCCTAGTGTGTCATCGTGGGGTGCACATGTTATTTTCATACAAACGAAGGATGGGTCATGGGGACTCTGCATTGACTACCGTTAATTGAACAAGGAAACGATCAAGAATCAATATCCGTTACCAAGGATTGATGATCTGTTTGATCAGATGAAGGGTGTGATAGTGTTTTCAAAGATCCACTTGAGATCAGGGTATCACCAGTTATGGATCAAGGAGAATTACGTCCCTAATACCACCTTTAAGATGAGGTTTGGACATTACGATTTTACTGTTTTACTGTTTGGACTAATGAACGCCCCAGGGGTATTTATGAGTTTGATGAACGTGGTGTTCCGCGAGTTCTTGGAAAATTTCATCCAAGTATTCATTGATGATATTTTGATTTACTCTCGGACGATGGAGGAGCATGACGAGCACTTTCTCTTGGTACTACGGTGTCTGCGAGAGAACAAATTGTATGGGAAATTGTCTAAATTCTTGTTTTATCAATCAAAGATTCACTATGTAGGGCATGTCATCTCCGACGAAGGTATCACCATGGATCCAACAAAGGTCGAGGCTATTATGGAATGTCCTGCATTGACGAATTTCCCGGAAGTGCGTAGCTTCATGGGTTTAGCAGGATACTATCGATGGTTCGTCGATGGATTTTTGAAGATAGCAAATCCGATCACATAATTGCAAAAGAAGAACAAGAAGTTTGTTTAGACCGATAAATGCGTGGAAGAATTTCAGAGGCTCAAGGAGATGTTGAAAATAAAACCAATACTAAAGGTCCCTGACATGGATGCAAACTTCTTGGTATGCACTGACTCATCCAAGGAAGGCTTAGGCAGAGTCTTGATGCAATACGGTCGAGTGATCGGTTACATCTCGAGGAAGTTGAGAAGGAAGGAGGAGAACTATGCAACGCACAATTTGGAGTTGTTAACTATTGTATATGCCTTGAGAGTGTGGAGACACTACTGTT
>JZKD02S1085670.1:538556-562740 GCA_000966675.3 Picea glauca | reverse complement strand
TATGCGATCCTTGCGCTAAATGAGATGGGAGTACAGAAAGTTCTAGAAAACCTTCTGGTGGTGAGAGAGTTTGCATATGTCTTTCCGGAGGAGTTACCTGGGATGTCTTCGGAGAGGGAATCGGAGTTTACCATAGACCTAAAACTGAGTATTGAACCGATAGCAAGAATGCCTTATCGAATGTCGACCCCAAATTTACAGGAGTTGAGAATGCAATTGAAGGATTTGTTGGACCTGGGATTGATACATCCTAGTGTGTCACCGTGGGGTGCACATGTTATTTTCATACAAAAGAAGGATGGGTCGTGGGGACTCTGCATTGACTACCATCAATTGAACAAGGAAACGATCAAGAATCGATATTCGTTACCAAGGATTAATGATCTGTTTGATCATATGAAGGGTGTGACGGTGTTTTCAAAGATCCACTTGAGATCAGGGTATCACCAGTTATGGATCAAGGAGAATGACGTCCCTAATACCACCTTTAAGATGAGGTTTGGACATTATGATTTTACTATTTTACTGTTTGGATTAATGAACGCCCCAGGGGTATTTATGAGTTTGATGAACGTGGTGTTTCACGAGTACTTGGACAATTTCATCCAAGTATTCATTGATGATATTTTGATTTACTCTCGGACGATGGAGGAGCATGACGAACACTTTCTCTTGGTACTATAGTGTCTGCGAGTGAACACATTGTATGGGAAATTGTCTAAATTCTTGTTTTATCAATCGAAGATTCACTACATAGGGAATGTCATCTCCGACGAAGGTATCGCCATGGATCCAACAAAGGTCGAGGCTATTATGGAATGTCCTGCACTGACAAATTCCCTGGAAGTGCGTAGCTTCATGGGTTTAGCAGGATACTATCGAAGGTTCGTCGATGGATTTTCAAAGATAGCAAATCCGATCACGAAATTGCAAAAGAAGAACAAGAAGTTTGTTTAGACTGAGAAATGCGTGGAAGAATTTCGGAGGCTCAAGGAGTTGTTGACAATAAAACCAATAATAAAGGTCCCTGACATGGATGCAAACTTCTTGGTATGCACTGATGCATCCAAGGAAGGCTTAGGTAGAGTCTTGATGCAATACGGTCGAGTGATCAGTTACATCTCAAGGAAGTTGAGAAGGAAGGAGGAGAACTATGCAACACACAATTTGGAGTTATTAGCTATTGTATATGCCTTGAGAGTGTGGAGACACTACTGTTATAAGGGAAAAACTCTCTATGGCCAAGAATAAACCACAACAGACAGGTACGACTGCAGAAATCAACTCAATTCCAACATATGCTATATAAACCAATGTGCAATACAAGGAAGAGGCCTACCTCGATCCAACGTTTGATGATGTTCCACCATTGAGCACTTTTTCCCAAAGCTTTATACCTACAAGAAGTTCTTGACAAACAAGGAGAGAAAGTACATAGTGATAATATAAAAGGGGTTAGCACATCAGATAGAATAATCCATTAATAAACATTACAAACATGCCCATGGATAATAATCATATATTTACAAGATACCAATAGGACGGGAAAGGAGTATTTCTATTAATAATTGATCAGCAGAAGTGAAAAAATTACAGACTTCCGTTTTGTACTTCTATTGTGTAAATAAATGTGTTTTTCTCATCGTTTTTAATCGAGACCTTAAGGTCATAATAGCTTCATGCTCGCTGCATAGAATTGATTTCTTTGGCAACCCAATCCCTGATCACTAAGACTGTTTTGTTTTGTTTTATTGATTATTATAACATGATTGTGATTTATCTTCCGTCCTTATCCCTAGATCATCAGTCCATGCCTGAGCAGTTGGTCAGGAGCCGAATCGACGGTCATCACTTCGGTGTTTATAGACCTATAGATTCTAATGCCCTGCTTTTTTGTGCATGGATGATGAGTGAATGATAGTTTTTCCCAGCCGTTCACCCCTTTCTCATCTATGCGTTTTGATCTCTTCGTTTTATTATATTTAATGGAAATATCCTTTGCATTTCAATACACTCAACCACAAATTTTTAATCTCCGCATTTTATTATATTTGATGGAAAATATACTATGCATTTCAATACACTCAACCATGAATTTTTAATCTTTGTGTTTTATTATATTTGATGGAAAATCTCCTCTGCGTTTCAATACACTCAACCACGAATTTTTAATCTCTGCATTTTATTATATTTGATGGTGAATTTACCATGCATTTTTTTTGGCCAAATGCAACATTTTTCTTATTCTCCATAATATTCAGTCCAATAAGGTGAACGCGCACTTGGAGATTCAAACAAATTGCTATGAACAATTATATCCATTTTGGAAAACTCGTTAAATATGTACACATGGCGACATAACAACTGTCTTATAGAATCCATGTCATTTTAAGCAATGTTATGTTGGGTGAATTTGGGTTTAGTGAAGTTTCGTTCAGTAAAATGCTATTGCTTTCTTCTCATTCTATTAATTACCATGTAGAGAAACACTTCTTACAGTATCCTTCGAAACAGGAACGAGGCAAGGTTCCCCTATCCCATGATGTACAGATTTCTCAAGAAATATCTTCTTCATTAGGAACTAAGCCTAGGAGTAGTCTTCCGATTAAGTATTCACTAGTCTTTAACTGTCCATGTAAAAATTTACACTATGTATCTTCTATGATATATATTTACACTATATATTTACATAATATATTCACACTCTACGTTGCATATTTCCTTGCGATATATTTATTATATACTTACACTCTGCTGTATAAATTTACCTATATACATGTTTACAGTATTTCCATTATATCATAGATTAATTCTTCCTATAATATAGTTAATGAAAACGTTATAACCTATTTAACTTAGAGAAATCATGTTTTAATTTACAACATTCTCACATATATTTGCTAGACAATAAATTCATTGATAGACAACAAACTTAATTAAAGATGAAAATTTTGGTAGTGTGGACAGTGTGAATTTTGTTTCGATTTTCTTATAGCAATTTTCATGATTTTCCTATTGGCGAATTTTAGCGATTCCAGTAATCATTATAAAACTTGTTTTAAAATTTCTTATCTAGATAGCAAACTCATCCTGAGGAAAATACTTAGATCTGTTTCATTTTTATCATTAAAGGACGACAAGGACCTTTAAGGGACAACAAATTTACATTTAAAGACAACAATTAAATTAATATTGTTTCTGATAAAGGATAGTGAAGTCACCCTTAGGAAACACTTATATTTGTTTTCAATTGTTAAAGACAACGAATTATGGTTAAAGAAATGTTCCACTTTTGTTTCATTTTTAAAGGAAAGC
This sequence comes from Picea glauca, assembly GCA_000966675.3. Lineage (NCBI taxonomy): Eukaryota > Viridiplantae > Streptophyta > Pinopsida > Pinales > Pinaceae > Picea > Picea glauca. The sequence continues at coordinate 559,425 of JZKD02S1085670.1, read as the reverse complement.
GATTTATACTTATCTAATATTGGGAATTGGAATATAGATGCAATGAACTATTGTTTAATAATAATCATTTAATATGTGCAGATTTATTTTGTTTCTCAATGAAATTATTGTGTTGTGTGAAAGTCATAGTCGTCTTGTCGTCTTGTCGTTTGGGTTCTAGAGTTAGTCATCAGGGGTTAGTTATTATGTTGTTGTGCCACGGTTGTTGTTGTGCCTATCACTTGGTGAAGGCATGATTCCTGAAGAGGGGATCATTGCATGCCCTAATGGATAGATGCAAATGATAACTGGTCAGAGTCTGTGCTACCCATTGTAGGCGTTTGTTCGTTATTGTTGTTGTTGGTGCTTGAGTTGTAATGCCTTCATGCATTTGGTTTGCATGCCATAGAGGATCTATTTACTGGTCGTTGAGGTTGTTGTGTCAAGATCATTGTGGATGTTGTCCTTTAGCTTGTAGGTGTTGTCATGTTGTGTGTCCGATGGGGAGTCGTTCCTATCTTTTTGATTTATGCATGTTTTTCCCAGTTGATCGTTGTGGTAGTAAGTTGATTCATTGTTGTCTGTTGCCTGATCTGTGTGCATGTGTTTGTCATTATGTTGTGAGGTTCAACTATTGTTTTCGTTTCCTTCTTTCCTAAAAAAAAAAAAAATTGCACTTTTTGCTTCGCTTGCAGTCCTAACGATTGGGGTTGTTACATTTAGGAAACTAAACTCTTAAGTGCAAAAGGAGCAAGCCTGGACCTTATCAGTTTGATACCAAATGATATGACACAACGTATCAAATATCTAAAAATTAAGAAAAAAACAAAGTGTTCAAGTTGATATGAAGAAAGACAAGATATAAAATGAAAACCCATAAATTATAATAGATTAGAACTTATGACTTAGTTCTTTAATGAGGAAAATTCCCTTTCATAGATTTACATAGATCAAAATGTCTTTATTTGTAGACAAGGTCAAATCCTATTCTACGGATGTGTGTCACTCAAAACTAGGAAATAAATATTATTATATGCTCATGTACACAACTTAAGGCTATTAAAATATGCCTATAACTAACTACCCAATTAAAACAACAATAAATAACATTAAATTCATAAAAAATTCATGGGAGACTAGACCCTCATGGGAGGAGCATCCCTCATCCTCTGAGCTAGCTAGTTGAGTTGGCTAGGAATTCTTTTTTCATATCAATCCTTGGTTTGGATCATTGAAACAAGTCAACTTACCATTTTTTCTCTAATTCTTTTGTGGAATATTGGATTGGCATGGGACTTATAGGGTTGGAAATAATAAACACATGTATATATTTCCAAAAAATTAGAATATAGTTCTCTATGTTTGAAATTACAAGGTAGACAAGTTAGGGGTTTTGTATAATCCTAAAATTGGGATAAAACAAGTGATTGAACTAAAATAGACATATTTGAATAATGTCAGCTCCAAATTTAGTGCCACTCATGGTATTAGATAGAATATAAATTACAATGTTTTAATTCCAAAGTTCATAAGCGTCAAGGAAATATTGGTGAAGTGGTAGTCCATACAAGTTCTCTTGTTTGAAATAGGGAAAAGAACAAAAAGTTTTATTAAGTCCACTATAAATTTCCTTTGGAAGATGCACATTGTATGAGATCAGTGTGAATATGAAGAGGATATATCACAGTACATGCTGTATAAGTTTCGCCAATATATTAATTTTATTGGTGATGTTGTATTAGGTGCAATATCGACTAGTATAGCAAACCCCAAACTAGGGATTTAAAATGTATGTCAACTTAAAATTTGAATAATATTTGACAGGAAACTCTAGTTAAAGTGGTTTGAAAGTTTTTGAATAGAAGAGATATGGGTAAAAAGGTTGTTACTATTTTTGGATAATAATTTTGGATTTGCATTTAAAGGTTTTGGGAGAGCCCAATTTTAGAAAATTTTCACTATAATACTAAATTTTTTTGGCTAGAAATGTGTACTAGCATCTAAGAGATCCATATTTGAATAGGTAAAACTATATCTAGGAAGCATACACATAGAGATTATAAGTGGGTTCATCATAGGGTTCCCTCGTAAACCTCTATTGGTACTTGGTGAGTAGTACCATATCAATGTACAAATGCTATTTATGAATTTGATATTCCTTGTACTCGAGGGTATATCCAAAATCCCATAGTCATACCTAATACCATAAATAGTTTTCCTTTTCTTTTTTATTTATCTCTAGTACACTAAGAACAACACTTAGGAAGATCACTCTTGTGTACCTCAGAATCGAGTAGTACAACTAAGGGAATGATCCATCCTCCTTAGTCAGCATATCGAATGACCATGCAAGTACTATTATTGGAAATCCAACTATATATTAGAGATATATATAATCTGATATTCCCTTATACCATAAGAACTTTCACAACCATATCCCATCATGTCCATACACAAGCAAATTGTGACTTATGCAAATACATCTAGAGGCTCATCCTTTTTATGACTTACAACAATATTGAGATGGGGGGTGGGTGAATCGATAGTGTATCATATTTCTCAATTTTATTTACTGTCAACAATTTAAAGTTATTTAGAAATGATTAATTAATCAATAATACATGTAGAAATCAAAACACAACACAAAAAATAAATTACATAAGGATTTTTACGTGGAAACCCAATGTGGGAGAAAACAACAAAACATCTTTCTTTATGTTCTTCTGCAAGCACCAACTTACAATTTATAATTATTTGTCTTGACAGGAACCCACCTATTGCAGATAATAAGAATACCAATCCTTTCAAGCACTAACTTATCGCAGATAATGAGTACACCAATCCTCTTAGGCACCAAACTATCAAAAACAATGAGAACACCATTCCTCTCAGCCACCAAATTATTACAAATGACGAGGACACCAATCCTCAATGAGCTTTAACACACCCTAGCACCATCCCACTACCCTGTATTCAGATTAAAAAAAAAACATATTGCAAAGACTTTTTGATATGTCTTTTGTTCAGTTTATTTGAACAATTACATAACCTTTTTCTTCTCTTCTCATCCACACAATACTCGAATAGAGCGCATCCATTTTTATAATGGTTTTTCTTGAGTTCACCATCCTGTATGTGGACACGTAATGTTTATATTATGGACATATATTGGCCAAATCAAAGCCATTTTGGTTACACTTGTGTCTAAATAAAGTATGTCGATGCATGACGGTTATATTATGGACATAACTTGACCATATCAAGGTCTTGTTACTTACACTTATGTCTAAATAAACTATGTCGACGCATGACGGTTAAATTGTGCACAAATATTGACCCGATCAAGGTCCAATAACAACTTCACATTCTTTGACTAAACAAAACATACCAAATATTCCTACGAATGAGCTCCAACTCATCTCCAACAATAGAACCTAGTCTTTTCAGAGAATCTCCTCAAGAATGATGCAACAACTCATATTCTAGTATATAGAGAAGCTATTGTGAAAAAAAATTAGGAGCCCAAGGTTCAAGTCACGAGTTTTCATCCTGTAACACTTTTCCTACAACGCACTCACCTAGTCACTCCACCAGACTGCTAGCGCTTCTTGGTGACTTACTCACTTGACTGTTGAATTTTTGTTCATCCTATTGCATTCCACTCTTTCGCAACATTTTATACGGGCTTCATCTCGCCACACTCCACTTGCCATTTGTTGCATTGACTCAAGGCACCCTACATATTTTCTTCTATGGAATCTTCCACACAATCGGTCGTAGTCCATTCTATCACACTGGCTTCATCTTGGCACACTCCACTACATCGTTTGTCGCACTAGTTCAAAGCACCCTGCAGATTTTCTTCTGACCCATTGTCCCTTTTCTACTCCATTGATCCTTTCATCCTTCGATCCTTCTTTGCACTTTTTTTTTCATCCTTTCACGACTTCCTTTGTATACTGTGTGCCATAATTTTTTGTTTCATTGATCCTATTCTACGCCATTGATCCTTTCGTCCTTCGATCCTTTCATCCACTTATTATGTGTGTTATTGTGCTATAACTAACCATGTCCATGGCCACTTTGAAATCAATGAAAATATATGTGCAACAAACTCCCCCTTTGTCATTGATGGTAACCAAAAGAGCCTTCATATTTTTTCTGAAAGGCGTCTGCCAAAGAAATGGCCTTTATGCTAAGCTAATCCATTTTAATGTGCACAGCTGCAAGCTTCTTCCCCTTTCAATGTGTGCAATTTCTAAATCAATATGTTAAATTCCCCCCCCCTTTCAATGTGCATCAGCTTTAGTCTCCCCCTTTCAATGTGTGCAAATGCAATATTCTTCCCCTTCAATGTGTGCAAATTCCAAATCAACATGCTAGACTACTCCCCCTTTCAATGTGCATCAGCTTCAGGATCCCCCTTTCAATGTGTGCAACTCCATTTCAATGTGTTCAACTGCAAGCTACTTCCCCTTTAAATGTGCACAAATCCATTTCAATATGTGCAACTACAAGATACTCCCCCTTTCAATGTGTGCAACTACCAAATCAATATGCTAAAGTTCTCCCCCTTTCAATGCGAATCAGCTTCAGGATCCCCCTTTCAATGTGCATCAACATCAAGGTTTTATTATTCTCCCCCTTTGACAACAATGATACATATATTCTTTGGATATTCTTTCCTCCATGCCCCAATTCATGTACAAAACCATCCTTGAACATAATACCATCGATATCCATTGCAAACTTCAATTGTGCGCATCTCCATAAAAGCAAACTTCTTCCTGATACAACATCAAGTTGGTATTTTTTTGAAGTAGTGAACTGTGTTCTTTATTGAAGAAAAGAAGATGAGATCACCCCCAACTTATTTATGAGATACTCAAAGGGTTCTCTAGGTAATGGATTGGAAAAAATGTTTTCAATATGCTCTTTGGAGGGAGCATAATCTAATTTGACCACTTAATCATAAACCTGTTCTCTGAGAAAATGATATTTGATTGGTATATGCTTAGTCTTAGACATGGATGATTTTAAGGATGGAAATTTATTTTAAAATGTAGAAACCTTGGGGAATCTTACTAATCCTTCATATGTCAACTATAAATGTTTGGCGATATTTTTGTCAAATTTCTAAGTATTTTATATAGTTTTTATAAAATTTTGGCGATTTCTAAGGTAAAATAATTTTATCCTATAGAATTTGGGCGAATCATTTTTAAAATAGCGAATCTCATTTTTGGAAAAACCATGGAAAATTAGCCCATGAGAGAAATTTAGCCCCTAAAATCATCCTTGGTCTTAGAGTGTTCAACAAGTTTTTTAGAGAGATTAATAGCACTTGTATTGTCACACATGATGGGGATAGGTTGATCATAAGGAACTTGAATATCCTTGAGATTGTTTTTAATCCACAACACTTGAGTATAATAGTATGTTGCAAGTATATATTCGGCTTCAATTGTAGAGAGAGAAACAAAAGTTTGTTTCTTGCTGATCTAGGACACTAAACACATTCCAAGGAAGAATGTGCCTCCACTATTACTTTTTCTATCATCGATACTTCATGACCAGTATGCATCTGTATAAGCTCTAAGAACTATGTTTTGTCTTTTGGATACCACAATCCATAATCAACAATGCCCTTCAAGTATCTAAATATTCTTTTAATTGCAAGAACATGAGTTTCCTTAGGATTTGCTTGGAATATTCCTACAAAACCCACTTCTTGTATGATTTTATTCCTGTAAGTTGTGAGATAGAGTAAGCTTCCTATCATAGAAATTTTCATGGTTTGATCTATTTATGGAGCATCATCATCTTTGCTGAGTTTGCAACTGGTATTCATAGGAGTGCTCACTTGTGCACAATTTTCCATGCTAAACTTCTTCAATATTTCCTTGAGATATTTACTTTGAGAAATGAAAATTATTCTTTCCAATTGATGAATTTGTAGACCAATAAAGAAGGAGAGTTCTCCCAACATAGACATCTCAAACTCTTGTTGCATTGCAGATGCAAACTTCTTACTCATTAATTTAATGTCCCTGCTAAATATAGTATCATCAACATACACTACAATAATTAACAAATCATTACCTTCATCCTTGATGTATAAGTTGCTATCAACAGTTCCCTTTTTGAATCCTTGCTAGTGTAAATACATGTTCAGACTATAATACCAAGCTATTGAAGCATGTTTTATCCCATACATGGATTTGTTTAATCTGCAAACATAATCATTTTTTTCAGTTAGCTGAGAACCCTCAGATTTCTCCACACAAGCCTCTTCCTCTGGGTCTCCATTTAAAAAGGATTATTTAACATTCATATGATAAACTTTGAACCTTTTGTAACATGAAAATGCCAAAATCATTTTGATTGCTTCAATTCTTTCAATAGGGGAAAAGGTTTCTTCAAAGTCTACACCTTCTAATTAAGAATACCCGTTTCATACCAGTCTGGCCTTGTTCCTAACTATCTATCCATTCATTCAAATTTTTTCTATATACCCATTTAGTTCCAATTAAATTCTTGTCATTGGGTCTTGGGACTAGATTCGAAGTCTTATTTTTCTCTATTTGGTCTAGTTCTTCATTCATGGATTTGACCCAATGGTCATCCTGAATTTATTGCACAAAATTTTGTGGTTCACTCATGGATAACACTGAATTTTTTTCATAACTAGATGTATCTATTAGTTTCTTTCTAGTTTGTACACCTTCTTCCTTGTTTCCAAGAATCTGATTCTCTGGATAATGTTTTTGAACATACCTTGATTGGGTCTTTGGATATGATATTTCCATTCTCTCCTCTTCTTATGAATCCTCTTGTTCCTGTTGCGCACCTATTCCATTGTCTTGTAACGTATTGTTTATTGATTCATCATATTGATCATTATGGTGTTGATGCCTCACTAGATGAAGTGGTCCCTCATCTACTTTTACATATATGCTCTCAATTATTTTATGGATCCTTTCATTGTAGCACTTGCATCTTTTACTTCTGGAGGAGTATCCTAACAAGATACCTTAATCAGCTCTAGAATCAAACTTACCTAAGTTGTCTTCATTTCTTTTAATGTAGCATTTTCTTCCAAAATTTTTGAAATGCATTATGGATGTTGGTCTTCCATGCCATAGCTCATAAGGGGTTTTATTGTTATTTACTCTTATGTGATGTTTATTGAGAATGTTAACAACAGTTTGGAAAGTTTCTCCCCAAAAGGTTTTGGGTACTTGTGATTCATCAAGCATGGTTGTGGCCATTTCTTGAACTGTTATGTTCATCCTTTCTACAACCCCATTATGCTGAAGGGTTCTTGCAATAGAAAATTTTCTCTCGATCCCATGTTTTTCATAGTAACTATTGAATTCACCAGATGTGAATTCTCCTCCTTTGTCTGACCTTAGGAATTTTATTTTTAATCCCATTTAATTTTCTACCTGTGCTTTGAAGATTTTAATTTTTTCAAAATCCTCAAATTTATGTTTTAAAAATCCAACCCAAGTCATCCCGTTGTAGTCATCAATCAACAAAATGAAATATTTTTCACCTCGAGGTGATTGTGTACTAGTAGGGCCAAAAATATCTCTATGAATAATCTCAATAGGTCAAGTGGTGGAGTGTTCTGTTGCCTTTAATTGAACTCTTGTCTCCTTTCCAAACTGACATGACTTACAGATAATATTCTCAAGTTTGGAAAATTTTGACATATCTCTCACAACATCGTTTCTTCCTAGCTTAACAATATTATTAAAACTAAGATGACCTAGTATTTTGTGCCAAAGCCAAATATCATATGTTTTACCAATGCACCATTTTTCTTTGCCTTCTTCTAGAACATACACATTCCCTAATTTTTTTACTGCCTTTACAAAAATCTTCCATTTATTTGCATCCACTAATTTAAAAAAAAATCGAATGAAAGAGAACATTTTTTCCTTGGTCACACATTTAAATTACACTCAACAAGTTATTTTTTATACCATCTACATACAACACATTCTGTGCTTTGGTATTTCCATTCTTATACTCATCTAGTACAACAATTCCTTTTCCTCTAATTCTAGTTGGAGCATTGTTTCCAAAAGTAACATTACCACCTTTTTCTTCAGTTAGGAATTCAAACTTACTCTTATCCCTGTCATGTGCTTGGAGAAGCCACTGTCAATATACCATTTATTTTCTTGATTTTCTGCATATAGAGCCAACCCACAATTTTATTTGTTTTTATTTTTCTTCCTCTAAAACTTGGTAAGATCTTCATGTATGTCTTGCTTATAAATAGGCAGCATCTTGCTTCTGCATTCACTTTCCTTGTGTCCAAAATTGTTTCATATGTGGTGTTATCACTCCAGGAAACTCTCCTAGGATGCAAGTCAAAGATGCCTGGTAACTTAATCTTTTGCTAACAATTTTCTCAATAAAAAGTGTGGGTTTGGATCAAGTCAGAGGACTGAATCAATTCTCACTCAAATCATGCATAAACACATCTAGATGGACAAGGCTTTCAACCACAAATGTTTAGAGAGTTTACAAATAAGGGGATGAATGAAGAAATAACTATTATATCAGCATAATCACATATAAAACATATATGAATGGCCAATTACAATAATCACAGGAATACTTGCAAAGTTAAACTTATGAATGCAGTGATAAGACGACAGTTATCGGGCATAAACAAGCATAACAACATGAATATAATATCCAGGTGCAAGTACATAATAGAAAAGAAGATGAAATCTGAACAAGTTATGGCAAAAGAAGCTTGTATTACTCCATATGAAAATGAGAAGTTTTGAGTTACATAATATGAAAAAAGTCTCCAAAGTCGAACCCTTGGTTCATATTCTACCCTTAGCTTTATAGCTTTACAAAGAAGTTATGAGATCCTGAAAACACGGATCAAATATGCTAAAGATAGTAAATCAAAATTTAGTTGCAAAAGATGTGGGATGATCCCCAAAAATGAAGTCAATCCCAAATTTCATGGTCTTCCTCTCTTGTTGAGTGCTGGTGTAGTGCAGGATAGCCTCCCAAGGATGACTGATGACTCTCCAAGAGAGACAAATTCGAATCTGTTGATGCGAGAAAGTGTCCTGATTTTATGTCTTTGTCAAAGATACCAAAAACCTTTGAAACACCTCCTCTTTCCATAATCTATCAAAAATAGCTATTGGATTTGTCTTGACAATTCATCAAATGTTCATTCGAAGAGGTTTCAAACCTTTCCTGCTCAAAAAACTTTGATCTGTGTAAAAAATTGATCATTCTGGAAATGACAGGCTTTCGGTGGTTAACTTAGAAAGCTCATGAGCGAATTATCTACCGAAAGTCCTGTTTTTCAGTGGTTAATGAACAATTGTCCTGTTCGCCTAAACCACCGAAACTTTAGTTTTGAGAAAACTTCAAAATTGCAAAAATGCTTACCTTGGATCCCTTTTTGATGTTCAAGGTTTCTTGGATGAGGCAACCCTTGTTCATGCAGATCTGCAAACTTCTGTTGGCTGTGTAGAAGGCTCTGGTGTGTCTACCATGGTCGTAGCTAAGTTAGCCAGAGTTTCTAATCCAGTTTTCTCCTGTGGTGGTGATTGAAACTCCTTTAACTTCAACCCTAGAATCCTCAGCTGTCTATACAGCTTCATGTTTTCCTTGATCAATACCATGTTTCTGTCTTTAATCTTGTCATGCTTCTCTTTGAGGGTTTGGTTTATTTTGAAAAGCTCTGCAATTCTGTCAGTCAGGTATGTATTATCTTTTTTAATCACCCTTTCCAGGACTTCCATTTCATAGACCTGTTGCAGGAGTTTGTTGATTTTCCGTGATCTAGCTATTCTAGGCTTACTTGAAGAAGCTTCTGCCACTAGTGGACTGTGTGCCTCTGGAGGAGTTGGTGAAGGTAAATTGGAACAATAGTCTGCACCCTGTTCAGTTTGTACATTATCCTGTGTCTCATCCAATTCTTGTTCTGGTTCTGAATAGTTGTAAGGTAGGTTTAAAGGGTTGTTTCCTGTAGCAGGGTCCTTGGACTTCTCACCTTCAAACTGCAGTTTTCTTTTCATTCCTTTATTCTTGCCAAAGGATGATTTTATGGGATCTCTTGGTGGTGAGATACCTTTCCTTTTCCTATGACTGCTTTTGGGAGTAACAATCTTTCTGCCACTGGTCTTCTTAGTTTCAGCTTCTGGTGGTTTCTCTGTTTGGAATTCATTCCAGAAAAGAAAGAAACCCCAATCAACATGTTTCCTCTACATAGCTTCCTTGACAAGAAGAGTAATAATACCTTGGTGAGATAGTCTGCTAGAAACCTTAGTAGGCTTGACTTTAACTTGTCTGGCCATTTTAGTAAGAGTCTTGTGAAAATAGAAAGGTAGATTTATTGGTTCTCTACCTGTAAAATGGTTAAGAAGTTTAAAGTGATAGAACATCACTCTGTTATACCGTCCTTCACAAGTAATATACACAAAGATTTATTTTAACAAAGATTTCCACTGTGGTTGCAAGAAGGACATAGGGATATCCTTTTTCCAGATCATATCTTTGTGAATGGGTAATAGATATGATCTAAATTCAACGTTGGATGGCACTGTAGATTTAAACCAACAACCTCTTGTTCGTGGAAGACCTGTACACTCTGCTATAGAAGCCTCATCTATGATAAACTCTTCTTTCCCTATCTTGGAAGACCTTCCATCATATGCAATTGCAAAAGATTTAGCTACTTGTTGATGAAAACTGGTCAGTTTTTCACAGTATGTGAATGTCCTTGCTTGTTTGAAAAACTCTGCTACCTCTAGGTGCGCCTCCAAGTACCAAACCCCATCCACTTCAGACCTCAACACTAGCCCTGCTTTCGGCATTGGTCAATGTTGACTGTACCTGTGATTATGGGAAACTGAGCATTCAGGGAGACAAAGGTTCTAGAATTTAGGAACACAGAGAGTATAACTCATGGAAGAATCGGTGGGACATGGGGACACAAAATTCGGATCACCGAGCTCAAACAATGACCAAGTTTCGGGCGACAATTTGACTGAGAGTATGCCGAAATTTTAGATTTTCAGTGGTATATTCATTTAAATATGAAACAAGATGGGTTTTGAACTTGCCTGATAAGTCTACCTGGCTTAATTGACTTGAGAGCGATCACTGGACTCTAATGGCACTTTGACAATCACCAGGGGAAACGAGATTAGGATCTCTGGAAACACGTTCAATTGATGAAATTGCGAACCCGCGATTATCTCATTAATCTCCAGAATTCAAAATGATAGTGAATGAGGATTTAATGAGGGATTAACGGGATCATGATGGATCATGTAATTGCGACTGGAAATGGAGGGAGGCTTCATGACCATCATGTATGAATTTCAGTGACACCGCCGTGTCTAGATTTTGAAAAGACAATTGGGGTCGAAAGGACAACATGAGCTTCAGATTTTTGGATAGACACCATTAGAACGTGCATACCTTCCAACTTGACGAGATTTCGGCAGTTACATTTCATCATTGCGCCAACTTGACAGCTGGCTCGTGCGAAAGCACGGGCTTTCCATTTTTACCGTTGAAACGCTTTCGGTGGTTAACCACATTCTTGCTTGGACCTCTTAAATGCCGGGAACAAAGGCTTTCGGTGGTTAATGAGTGAATTTCAGGCTCGCCTAAACCACCGAAACCTGAGATTCTGACTTTTGCTTGACCAAACCAAATCCAAAATTTCTTTTGGGCTTATTTACATAATACAGACTCTCTAACCTACTTACAAAAATTTAGGAATAAAATTTAGACAACAACCTATCACCTCAAAAAGAAAAATTTCCACCAATTTATTTGAGGAGATAACACTGGCTCCTATTGGGGATGAATGCCTCCCTGTGAGGTTTCAAGAACCATAGAATCAATGCCTTTCCTGAAAAAGATAATAAAAAAAAAAAATATCTGCTAGTGTTTCCATTGGGCATGGAGTTATTCTGCAAAAAATAAAAACTAAGACTAACATTACAATGTCTAGGCTTCACAGCCCTAGACAAAATAGAGTTTTAAAAATCGCCTGTTTACTGGGCCACCAAACATTTCTTCACCTCCCAGATTCTGCAGGATGAAAGTGTTGTTATTATGTACTTAGGTAATCATGAAAGGACCTGTCCATAACGAATCGAACTTGTTATGCTTGCCTTTATCCTATCTAAGAGAATCCCATTTTAGAACCCAGTCACCAATCTGAAAATTGTCCACCTTCGCCTTTCTGTCAAAAGTATTTTTGATCTTCTTTTGATGAGCCTCTGATCTATCCACTAACTGTTTGCAAGCTTGTTGCAGTTTCACCAAATCAAGCATTATTCTTACCATATCATTTGACTCGGTTTGCTCTTCCTGAAAGAATCTAGCCACTGGCAAAACTAACTGAACAGGAAAAATAGCATCAGTCCCATAGACCAATTTGAATGGAGAAGTTCCTATGGACTTTTTGATAGTTACTCTGTCTGCCCACAGAGAAAATTTCAGTTTGGAATCCCAATTCTTTTTGTTTTCCTCTAACAATTTTCAGATGATTTTGATTAAGCTCCTATTGGATGATTTAGCCAAGCCATTACCTTGAGGGTAGTAGGGGGTCGAATGTACCAACTAGATGCCCATTGATTTACACATGTCTACTAATGCCTCTTCTTTGAACGTCGCTGCATTATCTGTTACCAGCCTTTTGGGACAACCAAATCTGCTCAAAATATTTTCATAAAGAAACTTCATGACCACCTGGTGAGTGTCATTCCGGGTGGGAATCGCCTCTATCCACTTTGTAAAATAATTTGTGGCTACTAGGATCCACTTATGCTGACCACTAGATGAAGGATTTATCTCACCTATAAAATCTAAACCCCACTGCTAAAAAGGGCCATTCACCACTATAGGTATCAGGGGTAAAGATTTTAGTTGTTGTTTTCCCGTAAATCTTTGACATTTGTCACAAGCTTTGACAAAGGCACACACATCTAAGAAAAGGAAAGGCCAATAGTATCTAGCCCTTAGGATTTTATGGACAGTGGTGTTCCAGTAATGATGACCTCCAAGGGCTCGAGCGTGAGTCATACTAAGTTCGGGAGGAACTTCTATCTTTTGCAAAAAATGTATAATACCTGAATACCATTCAGAAGAAGACAAGTGCTCTACCACTTGTTTACTTCTATGTTGTCCATCCACTGCCAACTTCGTCTGCAAATTTACTAAACTTTCTCCTATGAAATTAATGTCCAGCAGCTCATGATTTTCCTCCGTTAAGAGCTTAGAAAGGCCCTAGCCTTTCACCAATTTGGTGGGATTTACTTCAATGTTGAACTCAATCAACTTTGCAATCCATCTAGCTCTCTTTCCATCAATATCAGGATGAGTCAAAACATCTTTCACGGAGGATGAAGGGACGTATGCGATGACCTTTGAATGAAGAATATAAATTCTGAAGGATTTTAAAGACTTTATGAGAGCATAGGCTTGTTTCTCGATAGGATCATACCTTAGTTCAGCGTCTCTGAGTGTTTTGCTAAATAAATCCATGGGATGATCCAAATTGTCATCATCTTTCTGTAGCAGAATTGTTGCCACTGTGTCGTAAGAAGCAAAGGAAAAAACATAGAAAATCTTACTGTAATCCGGGCTAATCAGAGTCGGGGATTCCATGATAGCTCGCTTGATATCCTGAAATGAGTTCCTTGCGTTGTCTATCCACTTTATCTCATACCCCTTTTTCAGCATACATGTTATGTGTTTAACTAATTCGGCAAAGTTTGGCACAAATCTTCTAACAAAATTTATCTTACAGAGCAACGATTGAATATCCTTTTCTGATCTTGGCAAGGACAACCTTTGAATTGCCTCAACCCGAGCTGGATCAATCTTTACACCTTCTTCTGAGACGATGTGGCATAATAGATTACCTTTCCTGAGAGAAAACTGGGACCTTTTGGGATTCAATGAGATTCCGAAATGCCTGCATTTCAAAAACACTCTTTTTAAATTCTTTAGATGGTCCTCATGACTGCTGGAATATATTGTGATGTCATCAAGATATATGAGGACAAACTTGTCATTTTCTCCCACGAAATCTATGTCCATGGCCCTTTGGTATGTGGCCCCGACATTCATTAACCCGAATGGCATCTTGGCATACATAAAGGTACCCCAAGCAATAGTAAATGCAGTCTTTTCCTGGTCATCAGGGTGGACAAAAATATGATTGTAGTCGGAAAAACCATCTAGGAAAGACATGACATTAGCCCCTGAAATCCTTTGCAGCAAGTGTTCCATATTAGGTAGGGGATAGTTGTCTTTCTTAGAGCATCTGTTTAGGTTTCTAAAGCTCACACACATAATATGACCTCGCCATTTTTCTTTCTCACTATCACTAGATTTTCAATCCATTTAGAGTATCTCAAAAGGATTATGATCTTGGCATCAAGAAGCTTTTTAATTTCTCTTTCAATCACAGAAAGAAGAAGAGGATTGATAGGTCTGAGATTTTGTTTGAAAGGAATGGTGTATTTCTAAAGAGGGATCTTGTGTTGAATGATATCAGGGTCATAAGTCTTTAGATCACTATATTTCCAAGCAAAAACATCGGAAAATTCTTTCAAAACGTTGCAATATTCGGACTTCTGATCAACAGTCAATTTAGAAGACATATTTATGAGTTTTGGCTGGCTTTCACCCCCTATGTTGTGCTCGTGAACAGCAAGATCTTTCTCCTTTTTATCTGGCTTGTAAGGAATTTCATTCTGATCAAAAAGCTTTTCGAGAGGTACCAAACCTCGGGGTATATAATTGTTAGGTAGTTGAACAATATTATGCTGACCCAATCTTTGTTTTAGCTTGGGCTTTTGGGATTCTTCTACATTTAGATTCTGCTGGTCAACATGCATATCAAAAAACTCATCTACCACTTGAAGAAATCTGTTAAGTTCATCATCCTCAAAAACTTTCCAGTATTTAATATTGTCGGGAAAAGATGGTCAATATTTTACTTGGATCTCATAACTGAGACTAGGGGGCATGGGAGGAATGAACATGCTGGCTGAAACAACAAGGGAATCGACAAGCTGATTCATATCCCTGGGTATATATGAAATTTCAAAAACAGAAAAAGAATCTCACACTTTCCATACCTCATCCCTGTAGGCCTTCAATCTGACATGCTTTTCTCGAAAGGTACTGTTTACCTGTTGTATAATGAGATCCGCATCTCCAAATACCTTTAAACCTTTTATCCCCATATCCTTAGCTGAATTTAATTCCAATAGAAAGGCCTCATATTCTGCTATGTTGTTAGTAGTTCTGAAGTCGAGCTTGAAAGACAAAGATAGTCTCCTTTGAAGGAGAAATCAAAACTACCCCTGCACCTGTTGAATCTTTAGTACTGGCCCCATCAAAATACATGGTCCATACTGAAACGTTCTTATCATTAGATTGTTGTTCGATAGGCTTCACAAGCTGCATAGGAGTTGATTGAGAATCATCTATTTGAAGAATGCACGAGCCAAAATCTGTATCTACGGCATAAATAGGATGATTTACATAATTTTTTGCATCGCTGATGATGTAGGCAAGTTGATTCTCCCTGTAAAGTCTTTTCATCTCCCCCCCAAACACTGGAATCATAGCATATGAAAGATCCATCTGCAAGGTACCTCCTAGCCTTTTTCCCCATGGACGAGACAAGAGAAGCCCAAACTTAGGTGGGATATCAACAACCACCACATCCATTACCATGCTTCTCATTGGTAACTGGGCAAGGTTTATAACGAGGTCCTTTATGAGGCCAAGGCATCTGACTTTCCTAGAATCAAAAGAGAAGAGATAATGATATGGTTTTGTGACCTCAAGACCAATATCATCCATCCCTGCTTTGGGCATAAGATTATGTGACGCCCCGGAATCAAGCAAACAATTGTGGAGGATCTTATCATGGACATTTAGGGATATGTAGAATGGTGGACAAGAATCATCTCGGTCTTCTATCATAGGCCCTATAGTTACTGTTGGTTTGTCATCTTGTAGGTTAACAAAATCAACAGATGAAGAGGTCTTTGGCTCAAGGGACTTCACGATGGCTGATTTAAAGATTTCATTCTTCATGAGTTTAGTTAAAGGCATAGGTATCTTTACTTTCTGAATTTCTGATTCAAAATTAAAAGAGAAAGCTGATCTATCCAAAAATTTTACCTCATTGGAAGGATCTTTGAGACTGACTTGCTCCTAGGATAGGGACTGTGTTTGCTTCTGCTACTGTTTTGCAGGAGAGGAGGTATTTTTTACAGGAGTGGGAGGCTTCTTGGCAGCAACTTCTTTACTCTTCACAGGAGCAACAACTTCTTTGTTCTTCACCGGAGCAATGATCAATGGTTTCGGGACAGCACTCTTGGACCTTAAGTTATAACCTTTTTGATCATCTGTCAAGTAAACAGATTCTTCAATACTTGCCTCCTGAATCTGCTAGTCCATTAGGGATTGTTCATAGTCTACTTGTGTCAGAAAGGAAGAATCATTTTCATCGCCAAAACAATTTATTTCATCTGCTTCTTCAACTTCATCATGAGATGGTTGTTGTTCTTCATCTAACATTGCATTTTGAAAAGGTGGTCTGATTCTCTGATCTTTAGCTGCATTCCTGTCTCTCTGAAGGATCTGGACTTGTGGATTATTCCTTCTGTAAGGGAAAGAATTTGGATTTCTCGGGGCAAAAGAATTTGGCTTTTTTGTCCTTGCTGGTTGTTGATTCTGGTTCTTCAATTTTGACATTTCAGATGTCAAATTATCCAACATATTTTCCATGTTTTCCATTTTACTATTAGAAGAAGAAGAGGGCTCAACAACAAACTTCTTTCTCTCAACCTTTCCTTTGAGCTTATGCGATGCTATAATGTTTGATTCAACCTCGAGGGCCGCATCTTGCATTAAAGCAAGTGTGGTTGATCGTCTTTCTCTGAGGATAAGACAAAAATCTGGATCAAAGGCAGTAGAGAATGTGATCTTTGTCGATGCGTCACTTGGTTTAATCTCTGTAGGGATCTTGCCAAACATTCTATTAAACCTCTTGATGAAGTCTAAGACTGACTCTCCATCTTCTCTCTTCAAATTTCCAAACTCAGAAATGTAGTATAACAGATCTCTTCTTTCTCCCCAGTGTTTTAAGAATACCTCATCTAATTGCTCAATAACTGTGACTAAATTTGCCGGTAGCTCTTTGAACCACTTCCAGGCTTGGCCATCCAAACTTTGAACAAAAACTTTGGTCCACACATCTTCTTCTAAAATGTTAATATTTTCAGCATAAGCATACAAATCTTCAATATGTTCTTCAACAGTATAATCCCCCGATCCGGTAAACTTTGGCATATATTTCTGATAATCTCTAGTTGGCATAGCAAACAAAGGATTTGGCAATACAAGTGGGGAATACCTATTTGCCAAAATTTGTTCCATGTTGGTTAAAGGGGCAGCCATGGCAGTCTTAGGGGTTGACACAGAAGAGGAACTTGTAGGAGATGAGGGGGGAGATGGGATGAATGAGTTAAAATAGAATGGTTGTCTCACTTCACCTTGAGCAGAATTTTCAGAAACGGGTGAAAAATAAGAGGCTTTATAAAACTAACTGAGCAACAAGGCTAAATTTTCTTGTCCCTTAGAGGACAGATCATGAAGAATATCTTCAAGAACAGGCAGATTAGTGTGAGTGTATAGAACACCTTCTGTAGGTTTGATGGGTGAGGAATTCGAAGAAGAAGAGGAAGAGGTTTCCTTTTGCTGAGAGGACCCTGTAATTATCTCTTTAGGATGGGATGAAACATCGACCTCAAGAACAGATTCAGTGATATTAGAAGAAAGTGAAGGTTCTTCTACCTTCAATATTTGAGATAAATTTTCGATTTCCTGAGAACTATGAATTTCAGTAGTAGGGGATTCAACTAGGGGATTTTTAGATATGAAAGAAGGAGTAACGGTTTGAATACCTGAATCTACTACCTTTGCAGATCCAGAAGCCTGTCTTTGTAAAGATTTACCCTTATTGATGATCTTCTCAGGGTCAGGAACTGGTGTTGTCAGTGGGCCTTCTTGGTTCACCCTGGTGTGAGCTCTTTTTGGAGCCACTTCGTTTCAATGGAGTCGCCAGATAGAAAATTACAACCCAAATGATGTCCAGACTTTGTCTATCATCAAAGCTAGAGCTATGTCATCTCCCAAGGAAGCTGAGCTTCAATCTCCTCTCCCCAGCAACAACGCCAATTTGTTATCACTCCAGGAAACTCTCCTAGGCTGTAAGTCAAGGATGCATGGTAACTTTAATCTTTTGGTAACTATTTTCTCAATAAAAAGTGTGGGTTCGGATCAAGTCGGAGGACTGAATCACTTCTCACTCAAATCATGCATAAACACATCTAGATGGACAAGGCTTTCAACCACAAATGTTCAGAGAGTTTACAAATAAGGGAATGAATGAAAAAATAACTATTATATCAGTAGAATCACATATAAAGCATATATGAATGGCCAATTACAATAATCACAGGAATACTTGCAAAGTTAAACTTATGAATGCAGTGATAAGACGACAGTTATCGGGCATAAACAAGCATAACAACATGAATATAATATCCAGGTGCAAGTACAGAATAGAAAAGAAGATGAAATCTGAACAAGTTATGGCAAAAGAAGCTTGTATTAATCCATATGAAAATGAGAAGTTTTGAGTTACATAATATGAAAAAAGTCTCCAAAGTCGAACCCTTGGTTCATATTCTACCCTTAGCTTTATAGATTTACAAAGCAGTTCTGAGATCCTGAAAACATGGATCAAATATGCTAAAGATAGTAAATCAAAATTTAGTTGCAAAAGATGTGGGATGATCCCCAAAAATGAGGTCAATCCCAAATTTCATGGTATTCCTCTCTTGTTGAGTGCTGGTGTAGTGCAGGATAGCCTCCCAAGGCTGACTGATGACTCTCCAAGAGAGAAAAATTCGAATTTGTTGATGTGAGAAAGTGTCATGATATTCTGTCTTTGTCAAAGATACCAAAAACCTTTGAAACACCTCCTCTTTCCATAATCTATCAAAAATAGCTATTGGATTTGTCTTGACAATTCATCAAATGTTCATTCGAAGAGGTTTCAAACCTTTCCAGCTCAAAAAACTTCGATTTGTGTAAAAACTTGATCATTCTGGAAATGACAGGCTTTCGATGGTTAACTTAGAAAGCTCTTGAGTGAATTATCTATCGAAAGTCATGTTTTTCAGTGGTTAATGAACAATTGTCCTGATCGCCTAAACCACCGAAACTTTAGTTTTGAGAAAACTTCAAAATTGCAAAAATGCTTACCTTGGATCCCTTTTTGATGTTCAAGGTTTCTTGGATGAGGCAACCCTTGTTTGTACTGATTTGCGAACTTCTGTTGGATGTGTAGAAGGATCTGGTGTGTCTACCATGGTCGTAGCTAAGTTAGCTAGAGTTTCTAATCCAGTTTGCTCCTATGGTGGTGATTGAAACTCCTTTAAATTCAACCTTAGAATCCTCAGCTGTCTATATAGCTTCATGTTTTCCCTTATCAATACCCTGTTTCTGTCTTTAATATTTTCATGCTTCTCTTTGAGGGTTTGGTTTATTTTGAAAAGCTATGCATTTATGTCAGTCAGGTCTGTATTAGCTTTTTTAATCACCCTTTCCAGGACTTCCATTTCATAGACCTGTTGCACGAGTTTGTTGATTTTTCTTGATCTAGCTGTTCGAGGATTACTTGAAGAGGATTCTACCACTGGTGGACTGTGTGCCTCTAGAGGAGTTGGTGAAGGTAAATTGGAACAATAGTCTGCACCCTGTTCAGTCTATACATTGTCCTGTGTCTCAGCCAATTCTTGTTCTTGTTCGGAATCACTGTAAGGTAGGTTTAAAGGGTTGTTTCCTGTATAAGGGTCCTTGGAATGCTCACCTTCAAACTGCAGTTTTCTTTTGAGTCCTTTCTTCTTTCCAGAGGATGATTTTATGGGATATCTTGGTGGTGATATACCTTTCCTTTTCCTATGACTACTTTTGGGATTAACAGTATTTCTGGCACTGGTCTTCTTAGTTTCAGCTTCTGGTGGTTTCTCTGTTTGGAATTCATTCCAGAAAAGAAAGAAACCCCAATCAAACTGTTTCCTCTACAGAGCTTCCTTGACAAGAAGAGTAATAAGTCCTTGGTGAGATAGTCTGCTAGCAACCTTAGTAGGCTTGGCTTTAACTTGTCTGGCCATTTTAGTAAGAGTCTTGTGAAAATAGAAAGGTAGATTTATTGGTTCTCTACCTGTAAAATGGTTAAGAAGTTTAAATTGATAGAACATCACTCTGTTATACCGTCCTTCACAAGTAATATACACAAAGATTTATTTTAACAAAGATTTCCACTGTGGTTGCAAGAAGGACATAGGGATATCCTTTTTCCAGATCAGATCTTTGTGAATGGGTAATAGATATGATCTAAATTCAACGTTGGATGGCACTATAGATTTAAACCAACAACCTCCTGTCCGTGGAAGAACTGTAAACTCACCTATAGAAGCCTCATCTATGATAAACTCTTCTTTCCCTATCTTTGCAGACCTTCCATCATATGCAATTGCAAAAGATTCAGCTACATGTTGATGAAAACTGGTCATTTTTTCACAGTATGTGAATGTTAGGACCACATATTGCACCTTTTTGCCCATACTTGTTGTCATTATTATACCCTTGATCACCTGTATTTATCCCCATATTATCACTCCATCTGATCACTCCAAGGTATACAACGTCCTTTCTCATTACTATATGTTTAATCTGTTTTGCATAATACTTTACATTACTTTTGAACCTAACCATTGAT
>JZKD02S1085670.1:522851-533953 GCA_000966675.3 Picea glauca | reverse complement strand
GAAGCTGCGGAATGAGTTCTTAGAGCATCACAGGGACGACTCTATCCCCCATGGAGCCTAATGTTAGCAACAATTCTTGTCTTGGGCCCGAGAGCATCCAGAGCTGCAGGTTGCATGAAGAACACCCAAGCATAGCACGTAAAGCCCCATTTCAGGCTAAAAATCAAGTGAGCGGGCGAAATTACGTTGTCAACGACCCAGATTCATCTATAAAAGCAAATTGACAGTCGACGGGAAATCACGGTTAACGAAGTTGCGCCGAGGTTAGCACAATGGATAGCGCCCATATTATGTGCAGGGAAAGATAATAGTCTTCCATCCAGAAGATGTGTGGCGCGGGATCTAGTCGCGTCGTCATTTCAACATTCGGGGATTCGAAGGTTGAAGGTTCCTTGTTGTCCTATGTCTCGAAACCCCGAACCCCGAAAGCACCAAAGGTGCCCAAAGTCGGGCCTGCAGTATTACGGGGAAATCTTAGCCATCCACCTGCAGGAGACACCTGGTGCGCGATTAGGTTCCTCGCCATTTCGCCCATCACGATTCCAAGGCTCAAGGTACAACATCGTCAAGAGATTTCAGAACTGCCAGATCTAGAGGGATGCATGGTGCCATATTAAGCCGTCTCGGCGTTTCGCTCATCGCAATTTCAATAAGAAGGGATCAACACCTTCCTATTCGTGAATGCCAAAAGCGCCTTTGAGAGTAAACATAGGGTCACAGCCTGTGGTCACTGGGGAAAGAAAGAGTTGCGCAAAAGGGGCCAAAGGCGTCAGTTTTCAGTCACAGAGAGGTCCGTCATGACCTCCAGTTTCCATTGGGCCTGACCTTGATCCTTGTCTGCGCTTGGAGTAAATGAAGACAAGAAGGGGTGGTTGAAACCTCTTCTCATTCATTAAGTGTGAGGTATGGAGGGTCTGGAAAGCAGTCTCCTCAAGGGGATCCTGTGTACCCGTTTTTCCATAGAAGTCATGCTAAGTTCTCAACTAGCCGGAGGAGGTCTGCACACGCTAGCTCAGTTTTTAATGGTTCAACTACTCCCCTTACAGGAGCCATGCATATTTAAAGTTTCATTTGAAGAAGGATATCAGTACGAGTTTGAATGAAGGGACACCAAGCCTTGGGTGGTTGCGCACACATCTGTTAGGCGAATTTCTCTGAGTATATAAACTTAGTCTTTGTATTTTGTAAAGCATCAATGGTTGAGCAAGGCTCCCGATTGTAAAGTTTTGATGCAGCGCTGGTCTCTCTGGTTAATGTATAAGGCATTGGAGACTTCTTACTTTATGGATGTCAGCCTCTTTTCCAACGAAGAGTTTACTATGTTAGAAAAACTCAGAATTGGAGGATCCAGTTGAGTTGTAGCTGTTATAGGATGATGTAGGTTGGATCACTGTAACAGTTTCATTA
Organism: Picea glauca; assembly: GCA_000966675.3. Classification (NCBI taxonomy): domain Eukaryota; kingdom Viridiplantae; phylum Streptophyta; class Pinopsida; order Pinales; family Pinaceae; genus Picea; species Picea glauca. The sequence continues at coordinate 532,546 of JZKD02S1085670.1, read as the reverse complement.
TTTCTAATTGGTTCCTGTTATTTTCTTAGCACTGAACAACTTGGAATTGGAGGATCCATTCGAGTCACCCCTCAGCTCCTTGAAACTCTGGACCAAGAGGATCTTGGCTTCTGAGTTTTTCTTCCTCAAGCTTCCGAAGGCCTGTTGCCCGAGGCAGTCTTGCTCACACTTCTCACAAGTCTTCCATCTACCACCCCTTAATCAGTTTAATGACAGAAGTTGGATCAAGACCTCCCTTGCTTTCTACATACCAGAACCTAGTTCTTGTGTCAATGATGCTTTCCTGGGTCTCTGTCCATTCAACCACCCCCATTTATTAAATCGTGACATAAAAATTGATGGGTGTCGGGCTCTGCTCCTGCAAGCAATCCATGAGTGACTTCTGACGCTAACAAGATGTAAAATGACCAACTTTACCACGATGAAAGAATTTGAATGGTAACATACCTTTATACTTTATGGAGCCCCTCTTCAGGTTCCATACAAAGTTAACTTCTTCTTCATCTGAGAAGTGTTCTATTGAATTATGATATTGATATGATGACGACTTGACTGATGCCTTGAAGAATGTGTCATTTAGATTTGGATGTTCTTTCATGGTCCTCATCTCATAATCAATTATAATTCGATGGATCCTATCCACAGTCCGTTTATCTAGTTCACACATTTCTTCTAGAGCATAAACCTTTGCATCAAGTCTTGAGGGAAGAGATCCAAGTACCTTTTGAACCACTATAGCTTCTTTAATATTCTCACCTAGTCCTTTCATAGTGTTTATAGTATCATATACTCTTAGAAAGAAACCTAAAATATTTTCATCATCACTCATTATTAGGATTTCAAATCGCATTCTGTGAGCATGACGTTTGGCCAACTTCACTTTATCATCTTCTTCATAATTGTTTTATATTTTACCCCATATTTCCTTTGTGGATTCCAATGACATTACTCTAACCAATTCTGTTTATGCAAGTCCTCCTTGGATAACATTCATATCTCTTGCATTACTATAGTATTTTTGCTTACCTACTTCATCAGTAGGAAGAGTTGTTGGGATTTTACAACCATATACCACAATATTCCAACCTTCCATACCAAGAGACATTAAGTACGTATTCATTCTAATTTTCCAAAATGAAAAAAATGTTCCATTGAATAGAGGAGGTTTGGTTGAATAAGAAGAGGAATCTTGACTTGCCATAACTTTTGCGAGATGTTCCTTCTATTTGTTAGGTTGTTACTGAAGGAACCTACTCTGATACCAATTCTTATGACTCACAACAATACTGAGAGGGGGGGGTGAATTTGTATTGTATAAAATTTCTCAATTTTCTTCTCTTTCAACAATTTAAAGTTATTTAGAAATTCTTACTTAATCAGTAATACATGCATAAATCAAAATGCAACACAAAAAACACATTACACAAGGATTTTTATGTGGAAATCCAATGCAGGAGTAAACTAGAGAACATCTTTCTTTATGTTCTTTTGCAAGAACCAACTTACAATTTATAATTATTTAGCTTGAAAGAAACCCATCTGTCATAGATAATGAGAACACCAATCCTCTCAAGCACCAACCTGTCACAGATAATGAGGACACTAGTCCTCTCAGGAACCAACCTGTTGGAGATAATGAGGACACCAATCCTCTTAGGAACCAAACTGTTACAAATGATGAGGAAACCAATCCTTAGTGAGCTTCAACTCACCCTAGCACCACCATATCACACCATATATTCAGTTTAAAAAGTAAAAAATATTACAAAGACTATTTGATATGTCTTTTGTTCAGTTTCTTTGAACAATTATAGAACCTTTTTCTTCTCTTCTCATCCACACAAGACTCGAACAAATCACATCCCTATTTATAATGTCTTTTCTTGAGTTCACCATCATGTATGTGGATGCATAATAGTTATATTGTGGACATATCTTGACCATATTGAAGTCCTTATGGTTACATTTTTGTCTAAATAAAGTATGTGGACGCATGATGGTTATATTGTGAACATAAATTGACTAGATCAAGGTCCTATTAGTTACACTTCTATAAAAATAAAGTATGTGGACACATAACGGTTATATTGTAGATAAATATTGACCAAATCAAGGCCTAGTTATATCTCAACATTCTTTGACCAAAACAAACATACCAAATCTTCCTACGAATGAGCTCCAGCCTATCTCCAGCAACAAAATCTAGCATTATCAGAGCATATCCTAAAAAATGGCACAACAACTCACATTTGGTTTTATAGAGAACCTACTGTGTAAATATAATAGGAGCCCAAGCTTCAAGTCACAAGTCTTCATTCTGTTTCACTTTTCTTGCATTGTTCTCACCCAGTCGCTCCACCAGACTGCTAGCACTTCTTGGTGACTCGCTCACTTCACTGTTGAATTTTCATTCATCTAGTCGCATTCCACTCCATTGCTAATCATACAGGATTTGTCTCATCATACTCCACTATGAAATTTGTCGCACTGGATCAAGGCACCTGCATATTTTATTTTGTGCAATTTTCCACACAATCCATCGCAATCCATTTTGTCGCACCAACTTTGTCTCGACACACTGCACTGCATCATTCATTGCACTAGTTCAAAGCACTCTCTAGATTTTCTTCTATGCAATTGACCCTTTTTTGTGTCATTCATACTTTTATGTAATTGACCATACTTTTATGTGCCATTGATCCTATTCTGCACCATTGATCGTTTCATACTTCGAGCCTTCCATGCGCTTCTTTTGTCTGTTATTGTGTTATAACTAATGATTTCCATGACCACTTTGATATCAATGACAATATATGTGCAACAATACTTAACACTATAATAAAATGAAAATGTGGAATTTAATGTGTTAATGTTGGAAGATAAAACAACAATAATTAAAATTCTGACATACCCATCGTAGGGTACCTCAAGATTTAGTTTCTTGAACTAAATTAGTCACTCTAATACCATTATAATTATCAATAAACATGCATACCAAATATACCATGCATTAAATAACACACACACATACACATATCTCATGCAATGCAGAACATTAAAATATATACTTAGCATTAAACAATGAACAAGCATAGTATAAATGCATCATGAATATAATATACATAGAACACTTATCTTTAAAAAAAAAACTGTATTGACTGGATGTAGATGTTATAGATTCCACCAAACCATAGGATGTTTTGGACAATAACTATCTACAACAGGATATCCCCAATCCAAGGCTATCAATCCACAAGGATGAGTGGCTAAGATGGCTCTAAGTCTCACACACCGACCTAGCTATCAATTTATTATAAGTTTCTCTCTCTCTCTCTCTCTCTCTCTCTCACACACACACACACACACACACACAAACACAACAATCCCAAATTCCTATCTCTCTTTCCCCCTCAACCTACACAGTGCAAATAAAGGAATTTCATTCTCTTCAATGCAGTCCCTTGGGATATTCCACTTCTCTCTAGGGCCCTAATACAAACTAGCTAGGAAATATTAGTTCTATAAAATCAAGGGAATCTCATTTTTGGAAAGTTCTCCTCGAATGTCATCATTCTCATGCCCATGGAATCATTTTTTATACTGGTATAACTAGTATTCTCATATATCCAACTAAAATCAACTCTCTACCATAATAACCTTTCATTCTATGCAAAACCAAGAACAAGAATGAATGAGCCAAATCCCAACCACCAAAAAGTATGGTTAAAATATGAATGATCTCAAAGCACCCTGTGGCTTTCCCAAACAAGGTATCATAACCTCTTTCCCAACTAACTCAAATGTTAGGAATAATATAATATAATAATTTCCTTATCCCCTTTTATCCCCCACTCTCGTGGAATCATATCCGCCTATGAATTTTTCCTTCTCCATCTGTAGTCAATGATGCATTTTTTTATTATTAATATTCAATGTTATTGCATTATTAATACGGGGATAAAAATGGGGTATTACAAAAACTACAATGGAAAATAAGATTGGCACCCTAGATATGGTAGGTAAAATGCAATTCCAAAATTTTAAACGTGATATCAATTCAAACATGGAAAACAAATATGATCTCAAAGTGATTAGAGATGATCCCAAAGATATGGAATCTAAGGAATATATCAAATACATGATGAAGGATATACCAAGCATATTTATCCTAAATTCTCATCCTCGAAAAGAGGATAATTATAAAAATAGTATATAGTCCCATCTACATATGTAAAAAAATTTAACGCATCTAAAGAACAAGAGGATTGAGTGTTATACCCTTGATCATTGTGGTTTTGATATGGGATGAGGGAACTAGTTTATTCTGAAGATCAATATGAGGAATTTTGATGGTGATGATCCCATCACATGGATATTATAGATGGAGGAATTATTGTCTACAAAAAGTTCCAACTCTATGACAGGTAACTCAATCAATTTTTGTGGTACTTAAGGCTTTGTGACCATAAAAGGAATGAACAGGTGTCTTGGTCCATTTTTCTAGATGAATTAATAGAAAATAATGTGAAATTTGTGAGTAACACATTCTTTATCCAATTGAAAAATATCAAGCAAAGAGATCTAGCTATAGATCACATTCAATAATTTTACAAGTGATTCAAAGGAAAGAATGGGAAACCATATAGAGTGATAAGCTCCAACAAAATGATTTTTTTTTAAAGGAATAGACACCTATGAGTAATTGAAAAATTCTACTCACTTGAAGTTCAAACATCTAATCCTAGATCTATGCCTTTGGATCTCCAAATATTTATTAACAATAATTAAAAGGTACTTGTAAAAATTCCTAAAGTTATTTGTTTTTCTCAAGATCTTGATAATACTATTCAACTCATCCCAAGAAGCCTTCCTCTTAGAATTCCACCTCATAGATATCCCAATTCCCATAAGAGTGAAATATATCATATGGTTCAGGAAATGACAGAGTTTGGCATCATTTAATGTAGGACTTCTCTTCACCAATAGTGATGGTACAAAAAAACGATTCTTCATGGTATATGTGTCTATATTATAGATATGTCAACAAGATCACCATGAAAATAAGTTCTATATTCTTATCATTGATGAACTGTTAGATGATTTATAGGGATAAATTTTCTTTATGAATTTGGATCTACATTCAAGTTACAATCATTTTAGAATTATGAGGAAAGAAGACATCCCCCAAACATCCTTTAAAATATAGAAAGGTCATTATAATATTTTGTTGACGACTTTTGGGCTTGGTAATTCATTCTCCACATTTCAAATATTGATGAATTCTATTTTCAATCCATTCCTCAAAAAAATTGTGTTGGTATTTTTTGATGATATGCTAATTTACCACAAATCTTAGGAAGATCATGTACAACATGTTGATATGGTCATAAATGAAAGTACATGAAGCCTTCAAAAATTTCCTTTGGGGTTCATGAAATGGAATATTTGGATTCATATTATATCTCATGAGGTATCAAGGTGGACCTTAAAAACATTAGTGCTATGATGGAATGGTTGATTTCCAAAACCTTGAAGAATATTATGGGACTACTAGGATTGAAGGGATAATACCATAAGTTTGTCAAGAACTATGGTTGATAGAAACATTTCTACCATCACTATTGAACATGGATGAATTTTTTTGGAATTAATAATAAATTAAATAGTTTTATTAACTCAAGGATGCCATGTGTATCACTCCTATCTTATGCACACGTGTTTCACAAAAAAAATTGTTTTGGATTGAAGTGAAATAAGGAATGATATTGGTGCAATTTTAATGTGAGAAGGAAGTTTGAAATCCACAAACTTAAAGGAAAGAACTTAATCAAACCAATTTAAGAGAAGAAAATTTTAATCATATTACATCTAATTAAGAAATGTTTCTATCACATAATAGAAATGTAACACACCCAACCCCTAATCCTTCCTTAGGATGGTGGGGTGTCGATATTTTCTCTTTTCTTTCCTCAAAACTACCTTTCTTAATAACCTCTAAAATCCAATTCTTGTTTCATAATCCAGTTCTAATTTTCGATAGCTTTCCAATGACTGTAACTATGCTTAAAATGAGCTTTGAATCAAACATTATGGCCTTCTAAAGTTTCTAGGCCTTCATTGGCCTTAACCACCACACGACCATGTGGAAGCCATGTGGATCCACGTCATCTAAATAATCCTACTTGGCACATATGGTGCTTACATGGTTGTCGACATGACATCAGGACCCTTGTCCCACTGGGACACTTGACCCACCCACAGGGGCTTCACTTTGTTTCCCAATATCTTATCACGTTCATTCATAAAGGGGGTTTTTAAATTGTGAAAAATAGGGTCAATATATTGTAGGTATTTGGGGGGGGGGATGTGGGTATGAGGGGGTTTATAGGTATTGGGCTATATAAAAAGAGGAATCTGGTAAAAAAAGTGGATAGTTAGTAAAAATAACTATTTTTTTATTGGAAAGATGTATTGGGAGGGGGGTTCAACAAAATGATTTTGGGAGTTATTTTTCAATATCTAGGGAAATTAAATTTATTCTTTAATGTCCCATAAATTCACACACTATTTCATAGGTTCACTAAGTAGATACCCCATGGACCCATCGATGATATCGACCCATTGGGGATGTTGACCCACTAGGGATGTTGTCCAACTAGAGAAACATGCCACTGGGGCATTGACCCCCTAGGGCACCGACCCACCAAGGCATGGAGCCCCTGGGTAAACTCAAACTCATACAAACTCTTAATGCCTGATCAGGTGGTCCACTTGGAACCTCGAGCACATGGTCCTATCATAACCTACCACTTGTCTTGACACATGGATCCACACAAATTGATATGGAACTCTTCCCTGAGACTCTAAATTAGCTTGATACGTGGCACAATATCCACTTGACATGTGGACCAACCACTACGCGATCTGTCATCACTAGGCATAAGGATTCTATTGGCATGTTTACAAGAAGAGTGTGCTTGTCATTGATGGAAAGAAAAACAACAATGATGGAATATCTACAAACAAGAACAACAACAATGATATCATGCTTATAATTATTAATGGCAAGAACAACAACGACGAAGGTATGGTTACAAGAAAGAATAGTAGCGACGTTGGCAGGTTTACATTTGGGAGACAACAATGGAAAACAGGAAGGCAAGGAAGATCAACAACGTTGATGGCATGGAAAGATCAGAAGCTAGTGGACTTAATCTCCATTTCAGAGTTTTGGATACTGGGAGTTGGAGGAGTCAAGAGTTGATACTCTTCATCATATGAGTCTCAAAGTTGCAAAATGCGAAACGAAAAAATATCGAAATAGGCACATCAAACCACAACTTAATCTCCATTTCGGAGTTTCGGATACCAGGAGTTGGAGGAGTCAAGAGTCGAGACTCTTCATCACAGGAGTCCCGAAGTTGCGAAATGCGGAACGCTGAAATATTGAAATAGGCACATCAACAAAGACTCCATTTTGTAGTTTCGAGGATCGCAACATGGAGTTTCAGAGTTTCAAGGATCGCGACATGGAGCATCAAGATATCTCACCACAAGAATGTAGAAATGTCGGAATGCCGAAATGCGAAAAACACCTTTTGGTGCAAGTTTCGGATACCAGGAGTTGGAGTGTCGAAACACTTCACCACAGGAATACTGAAATGTCGGAATGTTGAAATGTGAAAAACACCTTTTGGTGTAGGTTTCGGATACCGGGAGTTGGAAGTGTCGAAACACTTCACCATAGGAATGCCGAAATGTCAGAATGTTAAAATGCGAAAAATAACTTTTGGTGCAAGTTTCGGATACCAGGAGTTGGAAGTGTCGAAACACTTCACCACAGGAATGCCGAAATGCGAAATCGCCAAGGCACTTTATGGATAAACGCTTGGTCACAACTGTGGGCTTGTGAAGGAAGGAGCTTGCAAGTTGCAAGGCTCCATTTCGTGATCGGGAGTTGGAAGAGTCAGAGTGACTTGCAACAAATTCGCGAAATGCGAAATTGAAAAATGCAGTTTTGAATAAGGCTATGGTCACATCTGCGGAAGATGGAGGAAGGATATAGTGCAACCAAGATCCATTTTGGATATCATGACTTGGAGAGTCAATATTCCTCACAACAGGAATTCACGACATGTGAAATGCCGAAATGAAAAAACACCTTTTGGTGTAGGCTGTGGTCACCACCTAAGGCCACATGTGAAAGGAAAGGTGACAGGTGCCAAAGGCACAAGGCTCAATAGGTTCATAGTGTAACTGCTAGAAATGACTGATGGTTTCTGTCAGAGGACTCAAAGAGACTTCAGGGTGATCGCCAGAGAAGATGAAGAGTCTCAAGGCATCTGCTAGTGGAATGAATATTGTTGATAGATGCGATTGACAGATGGAAGAGTGTTGAAGCCTGTAAATGCAATAGAGAGGATGAGATCAACTATGATAGAGAAGGTGAAGAGTCTTGAATGCTAGACAGGCTAAGGAATCTCAGCATAACACCTAGTGATGATGAACGCATGGGTATAACTGCCAGAGAAGCTGAAGAGTTTCCATGATGATCAGGAAGAGGACTCGACACGAGGAGAACATGCAGAACAAAGAGAGTGTGTTGATGCTCGAGGGAGTGAAGCGGTGGCAACGTGGAGTGGAAGTGGTTATCCCTATGGGGAGAACAATGGCGCGGTGAAGAGCATGCAGAAGCATTGTGCATATTGAATGCACAAGGTGTGTAGAGACTATAAGAATGTAGAACAAAGAAGATATGAGTGTTGTTTTTGAGAGAGATTCAGGTGTGTAGAAGGAGGCATAGTGCATCAACTGAAATGCACAGAAGAGGAATGGTGCATTGACTGGACATGGTGCACAGAGCATAAAAGGAAGAAGAACAGAAAGCGCAAGGCATGTGTGCAGGAAGACACTGATACAGGTAGAGCAGAGCAGTGTAGCAGAATAGTGATGCGATTGGTAAGCCATTGATGAACATTATATCACTGTAATAAGTTTCAGTAGAAAAATTTATATTTCAGGGTGGTAGGGAGGTGCTAGGGAGGATTGTTGTCCTCAGAGGTTCAAGTGGGTTCTTGAACACAGGGAGTTGTAGCTTCCATTTGGTTGCAGCCAGAGAAACTAGGGTGACAAGGTGGTGCAAGGGAAAATTGTTGTTCTCTGTTATACAGGTTGGTGCCTGTGTGACTGGAAGTTGATGCTTCCATCCATTTGGTGCTGGAACACTTAGGGAGTTGTTTCTTCCTTCTAGTGGGTGCTAGAGAAACCAAGGAGTTGGTGCTTCCTTCTAGTGGGTGCTAGAGAAACCAAGAAGTTGGTACTTCCTTTTAGTGGGTGCTAGAGAAACCAGGGAGTTGGTGCTTCCTTCTAGTGAGTGCTAGAGAAACTAGGGAGTCGGTGTTTCCTTCTAGTGGGTGCTAGAGAATCCAGAGAGTTGGTGCTCTCATCAAGTAGCAGCTTGGAAAAAAGAGGTTGTAGACTCATTATGAGTTGGTTCTCATAAGTATGATAATGTACAGAATGTAAAGATTACTTATCATATAAAGAAGAAGAGGTTTTTACCCTTTATGGGTTTCTTCAGGAAATATTTGTCTTTGTGTATCTCATATGTGTGAATGATGTTGAATGTTCTATTGCTTACTTCCCTGCATTATTGTGATTGTCATTGAGTGCTCTGTAAAGAGTTTAAAATAAGC
>JZKD02S1085670.1:488842-500254 GCA_000966675.3 Picea glauca | reverse complement strand
GTTCTTACTGCTTCTTCCTTTTATATTTTTGATTTGTTAGGTTGACCGTTGTTTTCCTTGAGAGAATTTGCATAACTAGTAGGCTTATCACTAGTTTACATGTTCGTGCTTGATTCACCTTTGACAATTTTTAGATTCTCCTTATATCCGAGCTCTTTCTTGTCATCTGGTGATCTTTGATTTTTGAGAATATTATCTATAGTTTCATATCCTTCTATGAATTTCATTTGAGTCTTATATTTCTCTATATCCTCTCTTAATGCAACTATTGTTTCTTCTAGTTTGTCACATATGTTCTCTTTTTACTTTATTTGATTCAACAAAATTTCTTCCCTCCTCTTATCTTCTAGATGAATTTTTAAGATGACTATTTATTTACTAATCTCATTGTATTTTCTTTATAGATTTGTAACTATTCTTTTCTTAGTATGTTGTTTTTCTCGAGTCGAGAGATTTCCTCTAGAGAACTAATGAGTTCTCCTTCCATGTCTACTACAACTTCACACTCTTCTGTGTCTGTYTTTTCARATTTGTGTTGCTCCAAATCCWTGAGAAKTWTTTCATATTAAATTGTATATGGMTCATATTMTTCTTCTTCAGTGTCTGAAGAGCTACTGCTATCCTCTTTTGAATAAAAAATGTTCTTTTTAAAATACTTTTTCTTTTTAAACTCCCTAGGTTTATCCTTGCATTTTCTTTCTTTTTCATTGGTGTTTTTTTCTTTGAAGGGACATTTAGATGTGTTAGAAACAATTCTTGTCTTGGGCCTGAGATAATCCAGATCTGCAGGTTGCACGAAGAATTCCCAAGCGTAGCACGTAAAGCCCCATTTCAGGCTAAAAATTGAGTGAGAGAGAGAAATTACGTTGTCAACGGCCCAGATTCATCTATAAAAGTAGATCGACGGTTGGCGGGAAATCGTGGTTAACAAAGTTGCGCCGAGGTTAGCGCAATGGATAGTGCCCATATTATGTGCAGGGAAAGATAGCAGTCGTCCATCCAGGAGATGCATGGCGCAGGATCTAGTTGCGTCAGCATTTCGACATTCGGGGATTTGAAGGGTGAAGGTTCCTTGTTGTCCTATGTCTCGAAACCCCGAACCCCGAAAGAACCAAAGGTGCCCAAAGTCAGGCCCACAGTATTATGGGGCAATCTCAGCCGTCCACCTACAGGAGACACCTGGCGTGCGATTAGGTTCCTCGTCGTTTCGCCCATCGCGATTCCAAGGCTTAAGGTACAACATCGTCGGGAGATTTTAGAACTGTCAGATCTAGAGGGACGCGTGGCACCAGATTAAGCCGTCTTGGCGTTTCGGTCATCGCAATTTCAAGAAGCAGGGATCAACCCCTTCCTATTCAAGAATGCTGAAAGCGCCTTTGAGAGTAAACACAGGGTCACAGCCTGTGGTCACTGGGGAATGAAAGAGCTGCGCAAAAGGGGCCAAAGGCGTCGGGTTTCAGTCATAGAGAGGCCCGTCATGACCTCCAGTTGCCATTGGGCCTTACCTCGATCCTGGTTTGTGCTTGGAGTAAATGAAGACAAGAAGGGGTGGTTGAAACCTCTCCTCATTCATTAAGTGTGAGGTATGGAGGGTCTGGAAAGCGGTCTGCTCGAGGGGATCCTGTGTACCCATTTTTCGAGAGAAGTCATCCTAAGTTCTCAACTAGCCGGAGGAGGTCTGCACACGCGAGCTCAATTTTTAATGTTCATCTACTCCCCTTACAGGAGCCATGCGCAGTTAAAGTGGCATTTGAAGAAGGATATCAGTACGAGTTTGACTGAAGGGACACCAAGCCTTGGGTGGCTGGGCGCGCCTCTGTTAGGCGAATTTCTCTGAGTATATAAACTCAGTATTTGTATTTTGTAAAGCATCGATGGTTGAGCAAGGCTCCCGATTGTAAAGTTTTGATGCAGCGCTGGTCGCTTTGGTTAATGTATAAGGCATTGGAGACTTCTTACTTTATGGATGTCAGCCTCTTTTCCAACGAAGATTTTACTATGTTAGAACAACTCAGAATTGGAGGATCCAGTCGAGTTGTAGCTGTTATAGGATGATGTAGGTTGGATCACTGTAACAGTCGCATTGTTTCTAATCGGTTCCTGTGATTTTCTTAGCACTGAACGACTTGGAATTGGAGGATCCAGTCGAGTCACTCCTCAACTCCTTGAAACTTTGGACCAAGAGGATCTTGGCTTCTGAGTTTTTCTTTCTCAAGCTTCCAAAGGCCTATTTCCTGAGGTATTCTTGCTCACCCTTCTCACAAGTCTTCCATCTACCACCCCTTAATCATTTTACTGACAGAAGTTGGATCAAGACCTCGCTTGCTTTCTACATACCAGACCCTGGTTCCTGTGTCAATGCTGCTTTCCTGGGTCTCTTTCCATTCGACCACCCCCATTTATTAAATTGTGACACAAAAAATGATGGGCGTCGGGCTTTGCTCCTGCAAGCAATATAGGAGTGACTTTTTACGCTAAGATTTCTGGCGCCGTTGCTGAGGACAAAGTTGAAAATTTTCCCCGGGATTGAACAACAACGATTAATTGATTCTGAAGATGCATCAAATATCAGAAGAAATCACAACCTACAAAGCTCTCTTCCAGGAATACCGGGACATTTTTGCCTAGTGATACACAGAGATGCATGGCCTTGATCCCTCTATTGTTGAACATCATATAGACACCTGGCCTGATATCACACCTATCCGTAAAAAAAAATGTTCGCTACACCCATCCAAAGTTGCGGCCATCAAGACCGAAATTGACAAATTACACACTGCAGGGTTCATATACCCCACCGCATATACGTTATGGGTCTCCAACCTCTTCCCTATGAACAAAAAATAGAGCATTATCCATGTCTGTACGGACTTTCGTGATCTCAATCACACCTATTCCAAGGAAAACTTTCCAACGTCCTTTATTGCCCAAATTATCGATGATTGCATCGGTCACGAGGCCCTGTCTTTCATGGAGGGTTTCTCTGGCTAGAACCAAATCCAAATTCATCCAACCGATCAGTACAAAACCACATTTACTACCCCCTGGGAAAATTTTGTGTATCGTGTCATGCCTTTTGGGCTCAAGAACGCAGGAGCCACTTTCCAATATGCCATGACATACATTTTTCATGATCTGGCTCAAATCATTCTCGCCTACTTGGACAATCTCACTGCTCGCTCCAAACAACACACTCAACATCCCAATGATTTACGAATCATCTTCCAACGGTGTCGTCAGGACAACATCCGCTTGAATCCCCTCAAGTGCATGTTTTGCATCACTGTTGGGCGTCTCCTTGGGTTTATCATTTCCCAACGTGGAATTACAGTTGACCCCCTCAAATTCCAAGCCATCATGGAAATTCCCCCACCACGGAATTTATGCCCACTGCAGAGCCTACAAGGCAAAGCTAACTTTTTATGCCGCTTTGTCCCTGATTACGCCACTCGGGCACATGGTTTCCTTCACCTCTTACATCATGATATCCCATTCCAATGGGACAAACATGCCCAAAATGATTTTGATGATCTCAAAACGGCCCTCTCCAACACCCCGTTAATTATTCCACCCGACTATAACCGCGATTACATCCTCTATATCTTGGGCTCAGCCATCTCAGTGGCAGGAGTTCTCGTCCAACTAGGGGATGATGATCGTGAGCATGTCATTTACTACATTAGTAAAAATATTTCAGGGACACCCTTGAAATACAATCACGAAGAGAAATTTTCCCTTGCAGTTGTCCTCGTAGTCCAAAAATTGTGCCATTACATATTTCTTCAAACTACCAAAGTCGTAGCATATTCCAACCCCATGCAATACTTGCTCAGTCACCAACAAATTAATGATAAATTTTCCCGATGGATTGTCATCCTTCAGGAGTATGAACTCGAATTTTCAACATCCAAGAGAAAGAAATCCCTCGTCCTCACCGAATTCATCACGAAATTCCCCTCCGATACTACCCATACCCCTGTCAATACCGACTTCCCCGACGAACATCTCTTTTACATCCCCTCAGATGACCCTTGGTACAATGATCTTCTCATCTACCTCCAAACACAGAAATTCAGAAACCACCTCTCCCATGACGATCGTCGACGTATTTGTCACCAGACTCCCTGCTACCTACTTATCGGTGATATCTTATATCGGTGAGGGGTCTACACTGTACTTCTCCGATGTCTGACTATCGACGAGGTCGATCGAGTCTTGAATGATGAACACAGTGGCGCTTGCGGGGGCCACCTCTCAGGGATGTCCACCACTCAGAAAATCATTCAATTCGGTTAATTTTGGCCTACATTGTTTCACGATTGCATCCACACTATGAAGGGATGTGACAAATGTCAGCTTTATGCCAACAAAGCACGAGCACCACCTGCTCTTATACACCCGGTCATTACTGTCAGCTCCTTTTGCAAATGGGGCATAGACTTCATGACTTGCAACCCTCCATCCAACAATGGACACAAATACATTGTCGTTATAGTCGATTAATCCACCAAGTGGGTTGAAGCCATGCTTACATTTATTAACACTGCTGACACCGCAACACGCTTCTTCTTCAACCACGTTATCTCCCACTTTGGAGTCTTGCTACAACTAGTCTCCGATCACAAGAAACACTTCAAGAATGAGATCTTTGTTGAACTCTCCTCTTGGCTAGGATTCTCCTATGAGTTTGCCTCCCCATACTACTCTCAGTCCAATGGACAGGTAGAGGCAGTCAACAAGGTCCTCAAAACCATGTTGCAGCGCACGGTTAACAAACATAAGACCAATTGGCATCATATGTTATTTTCTGCACTATGGGCCTATCGCACGACAATTAAAACTGCCATTGGCTTCACGCCATTTCATCTTGTCCATGGGTTCGAGGCCACTCTCCCCATCGAATGCAAAATCCCCACCTTACACACCACTATTGAGCTATTACCCAACACTGCTCCAATGGAGCAGCATTTGCTGAACTTAGATTCGTTGGATGAAGACCGTCAGTCTTCATTACAGAACAATGAGGCAGCCAAAAAATGGTCCAAGGCCACCTTTGATCTCCATGTCAACCTTTTCTCATTCAACAAAGGCGACCTCGTCCTTTCTTATGATATCGCTCACGATACCTTTGGCCATGGAAATTTTGAGTCATTATGGCATGGACCTTACATCATTCAGCATTGGCTCACTAAAGGAGCCTACATCCTGACCTCCCCTGAAGGTCACCCTCTCAAAGAACCCGACAACGAGTTGTACTTAAAGAAATTTTACGCCTGAGCATAGCCATACTACACTAGGCTTGTTCTTTCTGTACGCTTTTTTAGAATTTTTAGTCTTCTTTTCCATGCCTTATGTGTAATATACCATTTGTGTTATTGACAGATGCCTCCCTCACTGACCTACCACATTGATTACGCCAATAGAGCTAGCCGTTGGACACATAATCTCGCTTTGGCTGTGTGGGCCCTTTATTCCCCCTCACATGAGCTGCTCCACTCCAGTGACATATGTTTGGGGTCAGTAACCAATAACCAAGAAGAATACATAGCATTCATTGGCCTCCTTGTTGAGGCTAGTCATCTCCATGTTCAACGCCTTAGAATTTTACTAGATTCCCAACCGGTTGTCCTCCATCTCAACAATGTGTACCATGTTCGCAATCTGTGCCTCTTCCACAAATACCTGCATGTTAGACTCTTATCTCGACATTTTGATTCCATCACATTTACACACATTCCAAGACAATTTAATCAAATAGTAGATAATATGGCTAACCTAGTGTTAGATTGGCATTTATCACATCAAGACACCAGTATGCATACATAAATCATCAACAATCTATCAACAACATATAGATTAGACACCATCAAAAAACACTAACAAACATCAACATAAGTGAACACCAAAAAGATCCCAAAAATGTATATCCATTCATATATATATACCGGTCAATGTGTCATCAGTGTTTACAAAAAAAAAATAGTACATTAGATACAAAATCCGTAGGTAGGTAAACCACCTTACCCCTATAGATACAAAACGGTGCTACACCACCCTATACAAAATGGGCTCACTAGCCTATATATATATATATATATATATACAAAGGCACTCATGGCACCTCTAGAGTTCCACCACTTGGCCCTCTCTCTAGAGGAGGGGCCCCACCAGCTAGGGGTCCCTTAGGTCCCGGAGGCAGTCGCCCAGTCATTTTCGCCCCCACTACAACCGCTTTCCGAACCACAGTTCACCATGCTATTGGAACACCCACACATTTCTCTAGGACCCCCTCATCTAGGATCTATGACCACATGCCCTCAGGCACTCCCTGTAGCACCACCTCCAAGCGGTGACAAATATACTAGAAATCTCCCCCAGCCTCCGCCGAAGGAACATGTGATGGCCCTTCCCCAGGGTCATCAAACCGATGTTGCCTGGCCACTCTCTCATCCACAACTGACCTCGCCTTAACATCATCCCACCACCATCTCTCTCCTTCTCAGGGCTCTCCCCGCGAAGGCCTCATCGGCCCTTGACGAGATGATGCTCTCACCAACTCAACCTCGCACCCGCGAGGTCCAACATCTGCACACACAACAAAGAAATGGTAAAATCAACATCCATCTATACATAAGAAACATGCTATACTATCTAAATATCAAACCATCAAAACTCACATCGTACCTCTGTGGTCGAACACCTCTGTTGGGGGTAACACCATATCTGGATCCTCCTAGAAGTTCACCCCAAAATATGGATATCATAGTATAATCTGTGGCATCTGACACCACACATGTGAAACCTTGACCATCAAATAGTGGCCACCCTCCCCACCACTGTGACAAACCAATATCATCGCCCACCACCTCAGTCGCGGCTCTTGCACGTCAGGAGTGCCTAACAACACTCTAGGGTGCAACATCAACACCCTGTCCAAAAACCATGCCACCAAGATAGACCCAAAGGAAAACTCCCCCGATTTAGTAGCACGACACCTTTCAAGCTTCCCTACCATCTTGGCATGGAGCATCAAGCCCCAAACAAAATGTTCGCCCACCAGTTCCCTCTCCATGATCCTTAGTTGACCTCCAGTGATCCACTGAGTCGCAAGAGACTCGTAGACTCTCACGATCATCATTGCCACGCAACGATGCACAAGGGCGTCCATCGCCCCAATACTCACCACGGAGTCCAACATAAATTTCTCCCTCGAACAATATCTCTGGGATAAGACAACCAATTGACCATCCCCAGGTACTATACGCTCCACCGGTAGTGGGGTTCCCTGAAAAGGGAGCCCAGTCAAAAAATATACATCCTCCACCATAGTGAAGGCTAGTTTCTAACCCCACACCATAAATAAATGCAGGTCGGGACTCCACATCCTGATTAGAAACTGCAAAAGATACTCATGTTCCCGCACTAGCGAACACTCAAAAAACTTCAACAACCCACATGCTACCAAAGCGTCTCGGACTGTCGGCTCCTCATCCCTCACTACATTCCTCAGGCGTGACCAATCCCTCTCTCTCTAGTGAAATGAAATCATCCAAATGATCACCTGCACCCACATATACAACACTTTATTAGCCATTATAACCCATAAAAACATCAAAATCTCCAAAAAAGATAAGTTTTTACACCCTCCAATTTTGCCTCAAAGGCACAGCTATTTTTCCCCACAGGCACGCACACATGCGCGCCTGTTCATCCCCCATTCACACACTCATGCGTGACTATTGGCCATATAGAGGCACATGCATGCATCTTTGTCACACATATAGGTGCACATCATAGCACGCCTATTCACTGCACAACTTTGCACACATGCACAGTTGTTAGGAATACATATGTGCATGTATGCGTTGTTGTGCCTTTTACAGGCGTGCATGCAATGTGCGCCTGTTTTCACCATTAGGGCACCCCCGTGCATGGATGTCCTCATTACAGGCGTGCACCCGTGCGCATGAATTTCTCGATCACCCTCGCACTGGGGGGCCCACACCCACAAAACCCCCCGTACGACCCTCCGTACAGGCCCTGCCCAAAAACAAAAACCCTAATTCTATGCAGGAGGATACAAAAACTAACCTGAAGCTCACTGATCCTGAATCCACTGCCTTGATCTCCTGGAATCTCCAAATCTCTTCTAAAATCACTCGTCCACTCAATAAGATAGCCGATACAAATGAGGTGGCTTTGTGGGCCCTACAACTATATATAGTCCATTGTTCCAAACTTCCAGACTCAATTCTGGGAGCTTCGGGTGCCTATTTTTTGATCTGTCTTCAGCCACGGGATCAGGACCCCGTTACCTACATAATTCCATTCCCCGGGCCATTTTCCATCCTTATCCCTCGGGGGACATTTTTCTCCTATTATGCTAAGGTACGCATGCTTACATTATTGAATAACTACTATATGATATTTCTCTTCAGATATTGTTCATGTCGAGTATTCAATTTTTATGTGTGTAGGTACTTGATCATCATATGTCAACAGTATCCCTTCAGGTATATCATCGACACTGGCATGTAGCCATTCCCTGTGAATCTCAAAATGCATCTCCCAGTCACACCCTTCGATATTTTCCTTTAGGATCCCTATATCTGGCTCTGCAATACTGTCACCTCCATTGCATTTTGGTACTGTCACCTAGTAGCACCCCCCCCCACATGAGTTTTCCCATTCATAGTTCCCCTGGGTATTTTGACACTCATGCTGTTTTCACCCTTTAGGGATGGGAGTTCCAATAGTCTTACATAATGTCGAGCACCAACCACATACTCCTTCTTCTCATTTTGCTAACTTGCCCAAATGGACTCCCAGGTTACTTCATCATGGTTCTATTTTGACTGCACCCCCGCAGTATCATTAACCACTATCAGTTTTCCCCTCTGCAGATTGTCCTCCATACGTTTCCCTAATACAGAACCTCACCTATGGGGCCCTAACCCTACACTTGTTTTCCAAGCAACTTGCACCATCATCAGGCCAAGCCATATTACACTGGGGCACCCATTTCTGTATCTACACAGTTATCCAAACTTATTTTTCATTCTTTTGATAATTGTACAAACCCTTTTTCCGTATTTTCATAGCTTTTTGTTGTCGCCTTTAGCGACCTTCCTTTTTCCAGCAAAGCAACCCTTGTTTCCCTTGGTTGGGGCATTTTTCACTTCCCGAAATCAATGACATTATCCATAAACCCCGAGTCTCTTACAACCCATACACCTTTTTGATCTTTGTGTTTGTCCTTTTTGTTGTGCCTCTGGCACATCTCACCCTCATCTAGTCATCCCCCTGATGCTAGATTTAGTTTTACGGTTGTTGTCACTTTTCATATCTCCCCAACCAAGGGAAGTATTTAGTTTCACCACATCTTGACTTCATCCATGTACCTCATCAGTTCCTGATCTCATCCAATGGATTTCAGGGAGCCCTTTGCTTCTTGGAGTTGCATCTCCCTTTCTGTCAACATCAACACGGTTTCCATAAGGGAGACAGTATATTGAATCTCATTACCTTTACAATGAGGAGTCTCAGACAATAGAGGGAAAACCACCATTGTTCTCTTCTATCGTTGACCCCCATAACATTCAAATTCAACACTATCTCATGTTACAATCGGTCTTACTTTGCGACTATTGTAGTTGTTTTATCTTAGCCGAAGACCTCTGAAATTTGATAGACTATCAATTTCTGCACATTATTGACACTTCTCACAGGTGTCCTTACGTTTTTTAGAGTTTGTTCACCATCGAAATTATCCTCTATTATTATCAAACTACCTCGAGGGTGCTGCAATGATCTACGTCCACACACATCTTCAGTTACTGTATTACATATTTTTGAGTCACATGACACGAGCATGGGGCATGCCTGCCTCATTTCCACACCTTGGGAAAGGATTGGGTCCTACAGGTTCCCCTCTCCTTCCAATGGGTCGCTCTTGACACTCCCCACAATGCTCTTTCTTACACAGGTACTATTAGTAAAATAAACATTGATGTATTTCGGCTATACGTATGCTCCTAACCTCACACATCAGGGGGCATCTGTTATCACCGGAATTTCATCCGCAAATGGTTATAGGAATACAACATCTTCAAAACACTCATTAGTTCACTCATGGACCAAAAATGCATCTCCAAAAGGTCCAAAACTATACAACCATCAATAAAATTAGCATGTGCTAAAAATACACAAGGCTCGCACGCACATGCGACAGTCAGATAACGTCGGCAAAGTGCACATGTGCCCGATGCACGACTGTGGACACAAAAAGCCGCGCACACCTCAAAATGACGCATTTATGATATTGGTCGGCCTTCCACCCACTTCTAGTTTATCTTCCAAGTCGATTTGACATCCAAATCTCGGCTGAATTCGACTAAGGGGCTGGTCAAAGACCTAAAGGTTCCCTAAAGGGCCCCTTATTCACCCTAAGAATTGGTTGCATAATACCTCAAATCTATGCTATAAAAGGAATCCATGGGTGCACTATATTTTCAAGGAATTCATTTGTATTGTTATGATGTTGATATTCTCTTGGAGGATCCTCTTTCCTCATCAAGAGCATGCTAGAACCATTTCATTTAGCCATTCATATCACCTCTAGATTGAATGTGCTTTGGATTCTCTTCACCTTTTCATTTTAGTTTATTACTTGTAAGAAGAGCTCAATATTTGGGGGTCCAAGAGCCCTCCCTTGGAGGAAGAGGGGACCCAAAGTCTCTCTTTCTCTTTGGTTTTTTCTTTCCACTAATACAACCCTTTCCATTGGTGGCATGAGTGTTGTTTGTTTCTTGTTCTAATGTCCTTATGCACTCTAATTTAGTTTCTTTTAATGTTCTTAATTTAGTTCTTTTCTTATTGTTATCACTGAAATTTCGTTTGCACATGGAAACAAGAACTCCACATCATCAAAACAGCAATGAAGTCATTCATGGCACTGAATTAAGTTCACAGCATTCCAGAAGGGTCAAAAACTATACAAAATAACCAAAAATTGAAGGGCGCTTTACAGCAGCTTGATGCGCGCGCGTATGCGCGGGAAAAAAACGTGTTATGCGCGCATGCGCGCCCGACGCGTGACTATCCACACAAAAAGCCGCGCATCTTCTAATACGACGCATTAATTTCTTAAGTCGGCCTCCTGAACGCCTATGGACCAGCCCCCAAGATGATTTGAGTCTCGAATCAGGGTCGGCTCTGCAAATTCCGTGAATTAATGACTTAAGTGAACCCTAAACAGGTCTGTGTTTACACCAGAAGTTGGTTACGTGACCGCCTGAAAAAATGCTATAAATAGCCATGAAGACTCATTGTTTTAGCAGAGAATTCAAAGCAAAGTTACGCTGTCCAGATGATTCAGAGCTCAGTCTTTGACAAGCTATCCATCAGCGGCAT
>JZKD02S1085670.1:478008-488832 GCA_000966675.3 Picea glauca | reverse complement strand
AGAATCCTGTAGTATTTCTCCAGGTAGTTTTGTAAGCCCATAATGCTTCAGGGAGCCTTTGAGACCAATCCTTCCAGTTTTCCTTCACTGTTTTTGTTAGAATGGATTCTATTACTTTATTTGTGTTTTCCACCTGTCCATTGGCTTGGGGGTGGTATGGTGTAGTCATTCTATGATGAATATGATATTTTTGAAGGATGGATTTAAAACCATGAGAGGTGAAAGGAGGTCCTCCATCTGTGACTAATTCTCTAGGCACTCCAAATCTGATAAAGATATCTTCAAATAAAAAATCTAGAACAACTTCTTTAGTATCTCTATGGAGTGCTTTAGCCTCCACCCATTTGGTCATATAATCTGTGCAGACTAATATATAAACTTTTTGATTGGATGGAGGGTTAATGGGTCCTACAAAGTCTAAGACCCATCTTTCAAATTGTTCGAGTACTACCTGGGGGTTTAATAGAATTTCATCTCTATGATTAGGTTGACCCATTATTTGACAACTATCACATGCCCGAACATATTTCTTTGCATCTTTAAAAAGTGAGGGCCAATAATAACCCATCCTGAGAATTTTATGTGTTGTTCTTTTATCAGAAAAATGCCCTCCACAAGCTTTGAGTAAATCATAAACCTCATCTTCTCTAATGCATCTTTGGATTTCTTGATCAAGTCCTTTGTGGAAAAGACACCCACTTATCCAACTATACCGAGCACTTTGTTGAATGATTTTTCTTTTCTCATGGTGGGATAGGTGTGGTGGTAACTTCCCTGCAACCAAATAATTAGCGATGTCTGCATACCATGGTGAGTGAGAAGATACTACAAATAAATATTCATCGGGAAAGGAATCATCTACTGGAGCATTATCATCAGGTGTTAGCTGAGAAAGGAAATCAACAACTACATTTTCTTTTCCTGGTCAATCTACAATTGTAATATCAAATTCTTGTAATAATAGTAGTCATATAGTGACTCGAGCATTTGTAATAGATTTTTTCATTAAATATTTAATAGCTGAGTGATCAGTATGGACAAGAGTAGAATAGCCAGTGATGTAATGTCAAAATTTATTAATAGCATAGATAACTGCTAAAAATTCATTTTCGGTAACTATATAGTTAAGTTCAACAGGACTCATATTCTTGCTAATGAAGTAGATATCATAAGGGAGATGATTTTCTTCTTGTCCCAAGACAGATCCTATTGCAGTATCTGAAGCATCAGAGGATATATGAAAGGGAAGTGCCCAGTCAGGTCCTCTTAGAATAGGAGTTGTAGATAACTAATGTTTGAGTGCATCAAATGCTTCCTGGTAAAGATTAGTCCACTTGAATTCAATATTTTTCATAAGTAACAAAAACAAAGGAGAAGCTATTTTGGAATTTTTTTTGATAAATCTTCTATAGTATCCAGCATGTCCTAAAAAACTTCTCACATATGTTTGGGTTTTGGGAATAAGAAGGTATTTAATGACTTGTATCTTGGATGGATCTACCTGAATTCCTTGAGATGAAATAAAGTGTCCAAGTACCACTCCTTCACTCATCATCATATGACATTTTTCTGTGCTTAAGGAGAGGTGGGCTTGTATACATCGGTTAAGTACTTTCTCAATATTTTGTAGTGCTTCCTCAAAAGAGACACCATAAGGGGTAAAATCATCCATAAAAATTTCCATAGAGTCATTAATCATATCAGAAAATATTCCTATAACTTCTCTTTGAAAGGTTGTTGGTGCATTACATAGTCCAAATGAGAGGACTCTATAAGAAAAAGTTCCCCATGGGCTAGTAAAAGTGGTCTTATCTTGGTCTTGGGGTGCAATTTTGATCTGGTTATACCCACTGAAACCATCTAAGAAAGAGAAGAAATTATTCCCTAACAAACTATCTAACACTTGATCAATGAATGGTAACATAAAGTGATCTTTTTGAGTGGCTTTATTTAAGGCTCTATAATCTACACACACTCTCCATTTCCCATTTTTCTTAGGAACTATTACCAATGGGGAAACCCATTCTCTGTCAGATATAGGATATATAAACTCTGCATTAAGCAATTTTTGAAGTTCCTCTTTAAGAATTTCTCTTAAATTAGGGTTCATTCGTCATTGAGATTGGCAGATCGGTCGACAATCTTCCTTGATATAGATACGATGAGTACATAATTCAGGAGAGATTCCCTTCATATCTGTATAGTCCCATGCGAATGATTCCTTATGTTCAAGAAGTAACTTCATTAATTGTTGTGTTTCGACAACTGTCAAGTTGGGGTTTATATTCAGTGTTTTGCCAAATTCAATTTCTACTGGTATACTTTTAGAAGAGATGGTAGCTGATGTTTGAGGTAGGTCTTCGGAGTTAAGGTTTTCCTGGGTATCTGACTCCAAAAGTGCATCTAGTTGATTATGTGTTTTTGGAGTCACAGAGGAGGGTTCAGAAATAAAATTATTAATCACTTCATCCTTAGTGGCATCTTTAAGGCTTAAGGCTTGTCCGATAGTCAAGATAGGTTGAGTAGTTTGATCATCAACGTCCACCCATAAGGAATTGTCATTATTAATCAAGGGTGTAGCGTGAGGGTAGAGGGTAAGATGTTTGGTCTCATATCCATTGGAAATTGTCATTGAACCATATCTGCAGCTGATAAAGGCATCTGTTGTGGCTAGCCAAGGCCTGCCCAAAATTAGAGGATGACCCCCCAACTTTGTTTTAGGTTGTAATACCACAAAGTCAGCTAGATAATTCCAGGACTCAACTGAGATGATTAGGTCTTCAATGGATCCTTTCGGTTTGATTATAGAACGATAAGCTAATTCTAGAATGGTTGGGGTATCTTTGATTTCATTCTTCAGTTGTAATAGTTGTGAAGTTTCAAGAGTCATAATATTGATAGCAGCACCTAAGTCGACCAGAACTCGAGGGATTATTGTTTTTCCAATTTGCACTGTGACAGTAGGATGGTCGGGATCACCATATTTAATTGGAGGAGTTTTACCCGACATTAGTGCAGACAAATCACCCATGACATGAACTGTGAGGAGATCTTTAGTTTTCCTACCGGGTTTCTTAACACAAATGTCTCGCATAGTTTTGGCATAAATTGGTACATCTCTTAGTGCTTGTAATAATGGAATTTTGACATAGAGATTTTGTAATTCCCCTAGAATATTGAAAGCAGGTGGCTCAGGAGTTTTAGTCAAAGATAAACGCTCAGGGAATGGTGATTCTGTTGTTTCAGCAACAGTGTTTGAGGACGGTTGTACCTCTTCAGGTAAATCGTGCTTTTTTATTTCTTCTTTATCGGAATCAGAGGAGATAACATCATCAATGATAGGTTCTACTATTTTCCCAGATCGTAAATGAATATCATTGCATTGTGCAGGGAAAAGAGAAAGTATAGGCTAGTTTTGAATATCAATGCACTGCACAACCTTATTATTGGGGTTAGGGTTAGGTTGTACAGGTAGTTGGGGCCTCATGATTTGATTATTCGGTGGAGCACCTAATGGTAAAGGGAGTGGTTGTTGAACTTGTGATTGAAATTGAGGAAATTGATTTGGGAACGGGGGTTGTTGACCTCTCCAATTTGGATTCCATTGGTTAAGGTAAGGTTGTTGTTGTGAAGGCCAAGGTGTCCATATTGTTGGTTCTACAAAGGGAGGGTTTGTTTGTTGCATGGGTGGGTAATTCATTTGATTGGAGGGTGGGTATTGCATTTGGTTAAAGGGGGGGTAATTTTCTTGACTAACAGAAGGATAATTATTCCAATGATTAGAAGATGTAAATGGCATATTGGGATTCATACCTTGTCCCTGTGGTTTCCATTGCCTTCTCTGTGTCAACGGATAGACAACTTTATCTTCTTCATCAGTTGGTTGTAATGTTGCTTTGATTCCTGGTAAAGAAGGGCATTATTGAGTTTCATGATCCTTATCACAAATGGTGCAAATTGGATTTTTGTCCAATGGGCATTCCCTTCTTGGGTGCTTTTCTCTTCATTTGGAACAAAATATGGACAAAGCTGCTTCTTGTTCGGCTTGTTTCTTTTTAATCTGTAAGGTGTCAATTTGTGAAGCAAAAGAACTTAACATTTCAGTTTTAAATTCCTCAAGTAGATTACCTATTTCAGCTCTTGTCGCTCCTCCACTGGCTGATTTTTGAACTCTTGAAAATGTGGTATCCCTACTATTTGATCTATTCCTTGCATCTCCTCTTGAACATCTTTTACAGAGGTTAACAATTTCATCATATGATTCTTTATATATGTCCCCTTTTCCAAGCATATTCATCATATCTAGATAGTCATCCCTTACTCCTTTTAATAATATTGTTTTCATAATATCTTTACTTACATCGGGGTGACTGGATATTTGTAGATTATACTATAGCCTTTCCACAAAGTCCTCCAGATTTTCATCCTCTTTCTGTATCATCTTGAATAGTTCCTCTCTTTTTTCTCTGGTTCGGCAATAGTCTTGATATTTGTGCAGAAACTTTTGTTTCATCTGATCCCATGTTGTGATTACATGACCTCCAAGACTCATGAACCATCTTAATGCATTTCCCTTTAATGTTGCTAGGAATATCTTTAATTTTTTAGCATTGGAAATGTAATCATAACTTCTGCATAATATGTCAAACTCGAAAAGGAATTCATCAAGATCTTCAGAAGATAAACCATGAAAGTTAGGTAAAGATGAAAATGGAATATTCTTCATGGGAGCTACTCCTCTAGGAAGATCACTAATAGAAAATCCTAAGGTAGAAAAAGAGTTTTCATCGTTTACCTCTGCTTGAAAACCTACCTATTCTTCATGGTGCAGTTCTTCATTATATCCATCCATGGTTTCTTATGTTTGTTCCCCTACTGCACTTGCTCGATCCTCAATGTTGTCTGCTAGTTTTTCAACTATCTCTGTTTCAAAGTTCGCTTGAAAGGAAGGTTGAGGCTTTGGTTTTCGAGAGCTTGGTCATTGAGGAACAACATATTCAGATTTTGATATAATTTGGTCGATAAAAGTCTTTCTTCCTCCTCTTCCTCTTCCCCTGCCACCTATAGGGTCAGTTTTCTTGGGGGGTCCACATCCTCTCATGCAATCTGTACATCTGAAAGAAAAATGTAAATTCTTTTGAAATATATAATTGCCTTCCTCGGCAACGGTGCCAAAATGTTGGCCACTATAATTGCTTATTAATTAAAACAATCAAGTGTTACATAAATTGTCAACCCGGGGAAGTCTGTTTATTTCAAAGGCAATCACACATTGTATATGATCAATCTCAAAATAAATCCAAAGTTGTAGTAAAATTTACACTAATCACTCCTTGCCTTGAACAAACTGAAGTTCTACTCTGAATTACAGTAAAAGCAATCTATCTATTGCAGAGTTTAAGATTCAAAAGGAAATAATTATCAGAAGAATCCTGGATTACATTAAGAAACAACAACCTAGGAAAAAGGAACCTTTCAACATACTACAAAGAAGACTAACTATTCTATAAAAGAGAAAAGGACCCTATTCCCCAAAGTAGGAATCTTCAACACCTGTCTTTGACTATCACACTTTCATAAACTCATTCTGCAAACAGAATTACCAATCAAAATGATTAACAATTACCGAAGACTAATTATTATGTAACAGAGAACAAGACCATATTCCCCAAAGTAGGAATCTTCAGCACCTGTCCCTGACTATCACACTTTCATAAACTCATTCTACAAACAGAGTTACCAATCAAAATGATTAACAATTACCTACGAATGAATTGTATGAAAATGATGTAACAATCAATGGAAACAGAGTTTCAACAAAATAGAGTTTCAACGAAGTATAAATAAAAACAATACTAACACACTACAGAAACTAATGGGTGAATCTTGTGAAGAAGGTGGGCCCTCTCCTTCTCACAAGATTCCCCAAAAATGAAAGGGATTAAGAAGAAATGCTCAGAATGATCTTTTATTCATCTGTAAAATGCGATAAGTTACAATATCCAAAGTGAACATGCTCCTTCTCTGTAATTCGCTTCTAGCTAAGCCTTTTGTAATCCCCCTCTAATGCTAATTTCCCCCCTATTTAAAGAGGAGAATCCTCTTAATACAATTAAGCATAAAATTACATGTGTCCATACAAATCCTATTCTTAGTCTGATCTAATCTTCTATGTTGGAATATGATATTATAATCTTCCGTAGCGAAATGTCGTTATAGTGGTTGTAATGGTGTTGGCTTGAGGTACAGTTGTTGCGACCGGTGTAACAATTCCTTTATTTATCTTTTCTTGTTACTGCTGTATGTGAAATACTGTTTCAGCATCACAAATCACAAACTGTTTCAGCAACAGGATTTGCATACTATTTGACTGTTTCATCAATGTGGTCTTCAAACAACAACGATGGTTGTAATGGTGTTGACTTAAGGTTAAGTTGTTGCGGCCAGTGTAACAACTCCTTTAATTATATTTTCTTGTTACTGTTGTATGTGAAATGTTGTTTCGACATCGTAAATCATGGACTGTTTCAGCAACGAGATTTGCGTACTGTTTGATTGTTTCAACATCATGGTCTTCAAGCAGCAATGATATATTAACTGTGGTCTTCAAGCTATTTCAGCAACTATATATTTCTGATTAATGGCTAAGTATGAGAGTAATGTAAAATTACATGTAAAACAAGTTAAACATATAGCAAAGAGAAGAAACGTTATATACCTTTGGAGAAATAGATTAAGGTGATAATGTAGGCTTAAATATGAGTGGGAAAAGGATGTAATGATAGCAAAAAGTATGAGCAAAAAGGTACATTATAGGGTCCTAACAAACACCTCGACACAAGAATCCTGTCAACAACTTGCCTATTACTGATTGATCATTTCGAGATTACAGAAAAAACTTTTTGGAATGGCAAGGCCCATAGTCCAACAAAGAAAAACCACTTCCTTCCAGGTCGAACCCTCCCTTCATCTTTTACATGTGCATATATAGAAGAAAAATGCCTCAACCTTCAAAAGAATCGAGCTCTAATTTTCTGTTTCTAATAATAGAAAACGGTTATATGGAATGACACATGTAACCACTAAACTGCCTAATTCCTAGGAACTAACTTAACAAAGAATGATTTAAAATCTGGAAATGCCACTTGAGCACCTTGAATGCTATTGGTTGTTAGAATTTGCTGATAGTTGGAGAAACTGTGTTCTAACCACTGCCTAAAATGTGGGAAAGCTTTTCCATTTGTCATGAATGAATTTAAATTGCCACCTGATGATGATCAAGCTGCCATTTGCTCCATGAAATCTGGAATAAATATCTTTAGATTACCTCTTTCCCAACTATTGCCTCGAGTCCTGGATCTACCTCGTTTTGCACTGGATGAATTGGTGCCTTGATTTCTAGCTGTATTCAAAAGGATGTCTAAAAACAAGGACACTCTTCCACTTGTCTGGAAAAAATCTCCTTCAACCTCATGGATATAAAGGTTGTTCCATAATGTTGCCTTGCTTTTAGAACCCATATTTATAATTCTGTGGCCATCAATTTCCAGAGTCTTATCATCAACAATCTGCAAGCTCCCTTTGTATACCCCATGAGTTGAATCATACTTAAACATGTAAGCCATGTATTTGGCATCAATGAACGAGTCATTGATCACAACTACTTCAATATCTTCCCTATCCAATGCAACACACAAAACCAACCTCCCAATACGACTGAATCCATTTATTCCAATCTTGTTCCTCTCCTTTCCCGAGGATTTTTGAACTCTAGGATGGATCTCTATTTCAATAGCTCGAATTGGTTGCAAAGTCCTAGCACTCTAACTCTGTAAGGCTGAACCCTGATAAAACTACGCAGTGGATCTGAAGAAATTGCTTCCAAAGCATCTGAAAGGCAATCTAACTATGTAATCAGTGCTTGTTATCTTCGATACATTTAGGTGATTACATTTCTTAGCATTTAAATTTCTCCTCGTATCTCCTCATATCCCTCTTCCCCTTCACATAAAGTGATCACTTTGATGGCAACTAGTTATGAAGTTTTGAGATCTCTAGCTTTATAGACCGCTCCATAAGTCCCTTTTAATCTTCATTAAAAATCTGTGGAGTATGACTTGCCCTTCGGAACCAGGTATTGAAAATAGTTACCAAATGAGTACAATCATCCACATTTTGAGTGGGAAAACTTGGGCACTTTTGTAACAAGCTTCGAGCATTAGGCATTGGCAATGTGAAGATTATTTGTAGAAAAACATCTTCCAAATCCTGATAAGAAACTTTAGCGCATTTCATGGGGTAGGGGAAACACTATCTCTGCAGGTAATAAGAACTGGAAGCTAATCCTTTACATTTTTCATCTGCACCTTCAGGGAAAACGTCATCACATCATCAAGGGAGACACAACTTCAGCCGACGACCAATATCTTCTCCAAATAAATCGATGCCCTTTGAATGATACCCTTCATTTGCTTAAATAAAATAAGAGTGAAAGTTTTTGAAAACGATGATGCATCCTTTAGGATTTAACAATTACATCCACTACAGGTTTACATTTAAATCTGCAACTTAACACATGTATGTGCATCTAAACACCTCTACGCACTTGAATTTGTAGGAGCCTCATTTAGGTTCCTCATGCAGCGAAGAGAATCAATCTAGCAAGAGAAGGAAGTCCATGCTCTACAAACTTATCAATTTCCGCCCTCAAGAAAAGTAAACTTCCTTGTAAGCAGAGAAACAGCTAGCAGGGTACAATTATGCAATCAATGGTCGAGATGGAGTCGACTAATTGGTGGTTTCTATGAGTATCTATGTTGGTTCCCTTCATGTACTAGATTATGCCTGAGCGATGACGTTTCTCCAGCCTGCCTTACATTTTCCTTAACCTCAACACGAATGCATCCTTGGCAACATACCACAATGTTCATTCGAATTGAAAACTCGGCTAAATGAACATCTAGCACCTGTAAATATTAAAAAAAACAATGCCGTGATGCCTGGTAAATGCACTTGACAGCTGTTGCAATTTGTTTTATTTTTTAACCTTGTGGAAAAATCCCACATTCACGAGGAGAGAGCATTTATAAATGTTTACATATGCAAATGTTTGCCCAAGGCTACTACTTGTGTTGGGCACTGGTGCTTCAACGCTGGCTTGTATGTTGTTGTTGTTTGACCTTGTGTTATTGTTGATGTAGGTGCGTGGCTCGAGGATTTGAATATTGGCCTTTCGGGCCCAAATATTTTGGCATAAATTTAAATGAACTAAATAAGACCCTGTTATTAAAGCCCGAGAGCTAAAAATTCAATTTTTTTGCCAAAATTTTAAAACTAAAATAAAATTAAACTTGCTCTCAAAATAAGAGCTACCTCCACACCATGATTTTTAACTTTTCCCCCCAAAGGAACCCGAGAGACCAGAGATTCTTTAAAAAACCAACTTTTTAACAAAAATCCACAAATTAACCTGCGATAAAAGTTGAGAAGTGTTGAGAGTTTTCTGCCACCTTCACATTTTCGCTATGCACCACGAGTCATCTACGTTATGCCCAAAATATGCCTGAAATAGATATTAGTCAGAATACTGATTTTCCCTATAAGTTATAGGGTCCTAACACTTTCCATACCATTATCCCTGCGTTGTTGATCTTCCTTGCATGCCTATTTGTCATCAAATGAACAAGCACACTCTTTCACTATGTGTGACTCTGTACTAATCCTCCTGAGCTTACGTTGTCCCTGTTTCATCATCATTGCATACTCTGATATTTCCATCAATAACAAGCACACCTGCATGTAAACATGCCCAACAATCTCCCCCTTTGGCATTGATGGCAACCCTGAATGACTGCGCTAATCTGTTTGTACCTCCAACTGTAGCATCCAGTTTAGACCACTCCTTTTCTCCCCCTTTGACATCAATGTCAAAGAAAAAATGCTCCCCCTGAGATGTTGCAGTATTTTTAGGAGGTATAAGATATTCAATCAATACAAAACTCCCCCTAACAGGATGGACTCTCTTAGGTGTGAGACGGGATGACACCCAACTTCTGTTGGAGATATTCAAATGGTGTCTTGGCTAGGGGTTTAGTAAAGATGTCTGCAATTTGTTCTCTGGTTGGAATGTAATGGACCTTAACAACCTGATTGGCGAATTGTTCTCTCATAAAATGGTATTTTATGGGAATATGCTTGGTCTTGGAGTGGAATACAGGATTCTTAGACACACTAATGGCACTCGTGTTATCACAATGAATTGGGATCGATGCTGGGTATTTTACCTCCAAGTCTGCAAGTGTCTGAATCATCCATAATACCTAAGTGCAATAGGTAGCAACAACAATGTACTCTTCCTCTGTAGTTGATAAAGAAATGGAACCTTTCTTTTTACTAAGCCATGCTACTAGTGAGTTACCCAAGAAGAATGCTCCTCCATTGGTGATTTTTCTCTCATCAACACAGTTTGCCCAATTTGCATTTGAATAAGCAGTTAACTGAAAATTTTGATTTCTGGGATACCACAGACCATAAGTCATTGTTTCTTTCAAATACCTGAATATCCTTTTGATAGATTGCAAATGACTATGTTTAGGTGTAGACTGATATCTTCCTACCATTCCAACAACATGCATTATGTTTGGGTGAGATGTTGTGATGTACAAAAGGATGCTTATCATTGACCTATATGAACTTTGATCAACATCAGCTGAGTTATCATCCTTGCTTAATTTGCATCCAGTAACCATAGGTGTACCCACAGGTTTAGAATCTTCCATTTGAAACCTTTTCAACATTTCTCTTAGATATTTTTCTTGAGAAATG
>JZKD02S1085670.1:442200-465583 GCA_000966675.3 Picea glauca | reverse complement strand
TTCGACGCCAACACTCTCTCATGTTATGGTGGGTCTTACTTTGCGACTATTGCAGTTCTTTTTGTCATTTTCCAAAGACCTCTGAACTTGGTAGGGCCATCAATGCCCACATCATTGTCGCTGCTTATTACAGTGATCATTGCCTATTATTCAGAGTATGTTCAGTTGCAGAATTGTCTTCTGCCTTTATCATTACTGCCCCCGAGGGCGCTGCAGTTGTCTACACCAACACTTCCATCATCTTCTTTCAGAGTTACATCACATGAGCATGGGGCATGCCTGCCTCATTTGTACACAGTTGTATATTTTTTCACACACGTCTCTCAGAAGGTCAAGATACCGGTTCCTTTTTCCTCCAACGGATCATTCCGAAGAGTCCCACTATTGCTTTTCCTTACAACAATAGTCTCAGTAGAAGAAACATTGATGGATTTTGGCTATACGTATGCTCCTAACCTCATCCATCAGGGGGCATCTGTTATCACTGAAATTTCATCTGCACATGGCGACAAGAACTCCACATCATCAAAACAACAATGAAGTCATTCATGGCACTGAATTAAGTTCACATCATTCCAGAAGGGTCAAAAACTATACAAAGTAACCAAAAATGGAAGGGCGCTTTACAACAGATTGGTGCGCGCGCATATGCGCGGGACCAAAATTTGTCTCCAGCGCATGCGCGCCCCGACGCGCGCCTGTCAACATAAAAAGCCATGCATCTTCTAATACGATGCATTAATTGCTTAAGTCGGCCTCCCGACCGCCTGTGGACCGTCCCCCAAGATGATTTGACCCTCAGATCAGGGTCGACTCTGCAAATTCGGCGAATTAAATGACTTAAGTGAACCCTAAACAGGTCCGTGTTTACACCGGAAGCTGGTTACGTGACCGCCTGGAAAATGCTATAAATATCCGTGAAGACTCATTGTTTTAGCAGAGAATTCAAAGTAGAGTTACGCTGTCCAGATGAATCAGAGCCTAGCCTTTGACAACCAGTCCATCAGCTGTGTAATCCAGAGTTCTCTCACCACTCATTTTTGTTCTGTTCATTTTGTAAGGAAGGCATTCTGTTGAGGATTTCCGAAGGACCTTCCGCTGGAGGGAAGAGGAACCATTATCCCTTTCTTCAGTGTGTGCTATGGTTTTCGCTAATAGATCAAGCCTTGAAACCATTGATGACTCCCTTGTTTCATATTTGACGTTTTTGTTTATTTTTCGAATTGTTATTTGATCTCAGTTGTTAGTTAGATTGTCTTTAAATTTTGTTTTCTGTTAACCCTTTTTGCTCCACAGCTCATCTTGTTCTGCCTTGCTGAGCCCAACAGGGCATGCTAGTGCTCCCATTTTTGCTCACCTGGCGACGATTCGAGCACGAACAAACTGGCGACTCCACTGGGGAGTTAAGGTATTAAATCCTCTTTCAATTGGGTTCAACGTATTCAGGCATTTCACATTTCGTCGTTTCGACATTCTTGTCGTGAGTTTCTTCCTTGACTCCTCCAATGCCCGGTATCCGAAATTCCAAAATGGAGTTTACGCTTCTGATCTTTCCATGCCATTATCCCTGCGTTGTTGATCTTCCTTACTTGCATGTTTTCCATCAAATGAACAATCACACTCTTGCACTACGTGCGACTCTGCGCTAATCCTCCTGAGATTATGTTGTCCCTATTTCGTCATCGCTGCATACTCTGATCTTGCCATCAATGACAAGCACACCTACCTGTAAACATGCCCAAAATGTGAGAATTAATCTCAACCATAAAAGATTAGTTTTATATTTTAATTCATGATTATAAAAGCAAGGCTAGGGTAAAGGAGGTAGACACTTGTGTGAGATACACTTGTGAGAGCCATTGGTGAGAGATCAAGGTCGATACTTTTGGTAAGATTCCAAGGTCGAGGATAGAAAAGGAGGAATTTTTCTAGAGTGAGGAGTGTCGAAGCAAAGAATTAATTTTTCTTACATGAGAATGAGGAGATCTCATTGGTTGGGTGAAGAGATTTAATCCAAGTGTTGATGCAGAGAGGTTTGGATTGCAAAGGATTGTGATTCAATATATTGGATAGGTGGACAAGGAATTTCATATAGAGGTCATACAAGTCAAGGAGGAGAGAGAACAAAGGAACCCATAGGTGAGTTTCATAGGTTAGAATCTAGAGAGAAGCACACCGTCATACAAAAGTGTATGTGCATGTTTTTTGTACATGTACACGGGTCTCAGTGGAGATAGTTTCATATGTACACGATTTTGTTGAAGTAAAGTTGTGTACACCTTGAGAAACATGTTGGACATGGTCATACATTAGTATAGGAATTACCAGGTTTGTCTACAATGTATATTATCTTAGTGGGCCATTGTCCCTATTACGAGAACCCGTATTTGACCTTAATAAAAGCATCCTAGAACTAGTTTTCCCTCCATGGTTTTTTTGAGGGGTTTATAATAAAAAATATTGGTGTCTTGTGTTTGAGATTTTTGGTTTCCTATTTTATCCTTCCACTGCATGTTTTGTTTATTACTCAGTTTTTCTTTTAGTAGATAAAGTGATTTTATTTTGAGCTAATTGTTGGGTGTTAGGTTGAAGTGGTGAAATATCAAAATGGTATCAGAGCATACCAAGGGTTGAATCCAGGAAAATAAACATGGTGTCATATTTTCATCTCTGAAATGAGAAAATAAAGAGAGAAAATATCAACAGTTGCAAGAACATATTGACAGATCTATAACCCTGAGGCATAAATCGAAGGAAAATTTTCAGGGAAATAATTGTATTGAGGCAGAACATGGGTTGTTGCAAGTGTACATAGGTGTATATCGGTTGTAGTGGTGATATTCAGGTACATACACATGTTGTAGTGGTGATAGTAGTGTACATATTCAGGTTGTAGTGGTGATAGTCACATACAGGTTTGTACAGGACGTACATAGGCAGTTTCAGTAGAGTGTTATTGGATCAGATATTGGAGATGGAAACTGGATTTTTATTTGAGGATAGGTCAAATGGGGTTTCCAACTACAATACTTGAAAGGAGAGAATCATGTTGGTGTTGATGGAGAACGAGATATGGGAATTTTATAATACTTAGATAACCCCACCAATAGATGTGAAAGATATGGTCATCCATAATCAGATGGATGTGAAATCCAAGCGCATCATTATAGATGGAGTGAAGGATCACTTTGTCCCTCATTTATCAAGGAATAATAGTTCCTGGGACATGTGGGAGGCTCTAAATAGTTTATTTCAAAGAAAAAATGAGAATCACATAATGGTGTTGAGAGAGAATCTCAAGGACACAAAGATGATAGGATCATATATAGTGACAAGTTATCTCACCTAGATCTAAAAAGTTCAATATTAATTGGATGCAATCGTAGAAATAGTGGATAATTTATAGTTGGTGAGGATGACACTCAAGGGATTTAGGAAGGAGTGGACATAGTTCATCAAAGGAATTGTGGCACACGAGAAGCTTCTAAATTGGTCAATATTATGGGGTGAATTCATTCAGGAGGAACTTCGAGATGAAGATTTGAATGGAGGTTGACACAAGAATGATGATGAAATCCTTTCTCTTGCTAGTTAGGAAAGGACGGGAAAATTCAAGAAGATTGCTAGTGGAGAGTCTACCTCTCAAGTCAGAAAGAAGAAGGACATGAGAAAATTAAATTGATTTTCATGTCACAAGTTTGGAAATTGTGTAGGTCAATGTCCAAAAAGGAAGAAGGGTGGGAACGTAGCACAACCAGTGGTAGTTGCATCGACAAAGACTCAAGTGGATGAGCTTTGCAAGAAGTTTGAATAGACTGAGTTCTTAATTGTTTCCCATACTTCCTTGGGCACCATATCAGTTGATGCATGGTTGATAGATAATGGAGACGCATGTCATATGATAGGAGGACAAGAGGTGTTTGAGATCTTCACAAAGTCTGACTCAGAGATGCATGTGAAACTTGGTATGGGGACCAAACATGTAGTAAAAGTATATGTAATAGTGTCATTTCATTTATATTAAGGAGGCACATTGAGAGTGACGAATGTGATATGGGTGCCATAATGCAAGAGGAGTGTTCTCTCGGTATCAATGATTGAGAATAAGGGATTTGACGTAGCGTTCTAGGATGGAAAGAAATCGATCAAGCCTAAAGGATCTAGCTCATACAAAGCAATTTTCTTTAGAGTTAGAGAGAGAAACATGTATATGCTAAAGGGTCAAACTATGTAGTTAATATAAAGAAACATAATGATATAAAACAAG
This sequence comes from Picea glauca, assembly GCA_000966675.3. Taxonomy (NCBI): domain Eukaryota; kingdom Viridiplantae; phylum Streptophyta; class Pinopsida; order Pinales; family Pinaceae; genus Picea; species Picea glauca. The sequence goes on along the minus strand of JZKD02S1085670.1, from coordinate 461,316 downwards.
GAGTAGGTAGCTCTAAAGGTTGAGCAACTCAGAGGGAGTCAACCTTCAGGTTCAGGTGAGAAGCAATTAAATTCCAATTCTATTGAGAAGGAGTCATGGTACAAAATGGCCATGGATTCTCAAGAGAAATAGGCTTCTAGAAGCATGATAAAAGGTAGTGAGTCTTCGAATATAAGCCAAAGCATGAAGGAATGGATATTTTATGTTTCAGAGGGAGTATCTAATAAGGTGGATTGCAGAGCAGGCATGGTAGTGGATCTGGTAGTGAATATAGAGATAACTCCAGGTGGGAGAAGTACCTTCCTTGATAAGAGGGAGTGTTGATGTTAGTGGTAGCATCGGACGTGTACTTTCATATTTCCATGTGTCTAGCATGTGGAATTCATCGAAATCCTTCTGGTCTTAAGTTTACTTTAGTTAAAAGGAATTAATTAAAGTAAAAGTGTTTTTATTTGTTAATTGAGTTATTTAAGGAAAATTTTAAAAGTAATTAGCATGTAATCTAAGCATGTAAATATGAAGTGGGTGTGGTAAGTAATATCAACCTCCAATCACTTTGGATATTAGGTTTAGATTGTAACTCGTGATTATAAAATCAAGGCTAGGGTTAAGGAGGTAGGCACTTGTGCGAGATACACTTGTGATAGCCTTTGGTGAGATATTAAGGTTGAGACTTTTGGTGAGATGCCAAGGTCAGGAATAGAAAAAAATGACTTTGATAGAGTGAAGAGTGTAGAAGCAAAGAAGGAATTTTTCTTGTATGAGAGTGAGGAGATCTCAATGGTTGGGTGAAGATATTTTAACCAAGTGTTTTTTCAGAGAGGGTTGGATCACAATGGACTGTGATTTAATATCTTGGATAGGTTGAGAAGGAATTTCATATAGAGGTCATACAGGTCAAGGAGGAGAGAGAGTAGAGGAAGCCACAGGTGGGTTTCATAGGATAGAAGCTAGAGAAAAGAACATCCTCATACAAAAGTGTCAGTATAGGTTTTTTGTACATGTACGTGGGTCTCAGTGGAGATAGTTGCATATGTACGTGGGTTTTCTGAAGGACAATAACATACACCTAGGGAAATGTGTTGGTACATGGTTGTACAACAACATAGGAATTTATAGGTTTGTCTTTAGTGTATATTCTCTTGGTGGGCCATTTTCCTTGTTACGAGAGCCCTGATTTGAACTTAATAAAATCATCTTGGAATTGGTTTTCCCTCCGAGGTTTTTTCTGGGGGTTTATACCAAAACATATTGGTGTCTTGTGTGTGATATTTTTGGTTTCCTAGTTTATGCTTCTGCTGCACATTTAGTTGATTACTTGACTGCAATTTTAGTATATAAAGTGATTTTATTTTGAGATAATTGTCGGGTGCTGGGTTGAAGTGGTGAAATATCAGCATGGTATCAAAGAATACTAATGGTTGAATCTAGGAAAAAAAACAACTGTGAAAATAAATATGGATGAAATGGAAAATAAGATGGATAGTAAGATGAATGAAAATAAAGTAGAAATAAAAAAATCCATGAAGGAATTGGAAAGTTCCTTGTCTTCCATAATTTTTGAGGCACTATATGAGAGACTCCCTAAAGGAGATATCAAAATGCAAGGAACTCAAGAAAATAAGAGTAGTATTCAGGTTGAACAACATGTTGATAATAAACAATTTTTTAGTGGATTTAATTACGGTTGGGGTCCTAAATTCAACTTTTGCAAGATTGAATTAAATATGATTGATGGAACACAAGTCTTTACCTGTGTGAAACAAATAGAGAAATATTTTGAATTGCATAATATTATGGATGACAAGAAAAGGATTCACATAGGAACCTTAAACTTTAAGATAAAACCATATCAATAGTATCAATGGGTAGTTAAAAGGAATCCTCCTCTTTATCATTATACTTGGGGTTTATTTATAAGAGACGTATAAGAAAATATGGGAAACTGTGGGAACAATACTACTTCAGCTAATTGAGAAGAATTAAGCACTTAGGTGATACTAAAGATTATAATTCAAAATTTTAGGTATAGGCCACAAGGGTGGATGACATAAGTGATGAAAATGTTTTGCAAGATTACATGGGTGGCTTAAAACAAGACATTAAACATCAGTTTTTCTTAGCACATCATACAAATATTATGGAAGGTATGCAAATCTCTCATCATATTCAAGAAAAAAATAAGGCTACACACAAATCTACCATTGGAGGATACACATGAAGCAAATATCCTTTTTGGGTTCATAAGAAAAGTGTACCCTAACTAAAATGGTTGACACCTCAAGAAATGAATGAAAGAAGAGAAAAAGGACTATGTTTCAATTGTGACATCAAGTACAATGAGGGGCATAATTGTGGTGACAATAAATTATTCTACATAGACCATGAAAAGGTAGAAGATCAAGAAATGGAACCACCAAAAGATCCAGATTTAGAAGAGACTACTCCAACAATATCTTTTGATGAATTGGACAACATAAGTACTCCAAAAACCCTCAAGATACAAGGATACATCAAAAATAAAAAAGGTAACGATATTGATTGATTCTGGTAGTACCGACAATTTCATTAATTACAAATTGGCAAAAGATCTCAATTACTTTGTATATCTCGCACTAGAGTTTCAAGCAATTATTTTTTATGGAGGTACCATAAATTGTTTAGGGAAATTCCTTAATATTAAGCTCAACATGGGGGAGTATTTTCTAGATAACCCCATGATTTCCATTCAAATGGGGGGTGTTGATGTTGTATTAGGAGTCCAATGGTTACAATAATTGGGAACAATGGCCCTTATTTTTCAATGTATTTTCATGAGAGTTTCCTCCAATGACAAGAAAATTGATCTTACATGTATCCAAGGGAAACCCTCTAAAGTGATAAGCTCTAATAGCATCATAAAATTACTCAAAAATGGACACCAAGGTGTAGTTTCACAATTGTGCTCACTTGATGTTCAAACATATATATCCTCTGCTTCATCAGACCTCCAAATAATTATCAATAATTATTCCAAGATATTTGATGAAATTCCTAAGGGTATTCCACTTGCTCGAGATCATGACCATGTTATTCATTTGAAACCAATAAGTGTACCACCTAATATTAAGCCTTATAGGTATCCATATGCACAGAAGAGTGATATTGAGCACATGATCTAGGAAATGTTAGAGGTCGACATCATTCAACCTAGCCAAATTTATTTCTCTTCAACAATGGTGATGGTTACAAAAATGGATGGTTCATGGCATATGTGTCCATATTATAGACAACTAAACAAAATGACCATAAAAGATAAGTTTCATATTCATGTCATTGATGAATTATTAGATGAATTGCATGAAGTAAAATTCTTTATTAAGCTAGATCTTCATTAAGGATATTATCAAAACAAAAATGTGGTAGAAAAACATTCCTAAAACAACTTTTAGAACACATGAAGGTCATTATGATTTTTTGATTATTCCATTTGGACTTACTAATGCACCTTCAACATTTCAAATCATGATGAATTCTATTTTCAACCCCTTCCTTATAAAATTTGTGTTAGTATTTTTTGATGACATACTAATCTACAACAAAGTTTGGGAAGAGCATGTACAACATGTTTACAGAGTATTACAAATATTGGAAGAGAAAAAACTTTATGCAAATCCTTCCAAGTGTTCCTTTGGGGTCAAGAAGTGGAATATTTGGGTCATATTGTATCTCATGAGGTGTAAAAGTGGACCCTAAAAAAATTAAATCTATGAAGGAATGGTCGATTCACAAAAAATTGAATAAAATTAGAGGATTCTTATGGTTAACAACATATTATCGCAAGTTTATCAAGAATTATAGTCAAATAACAACACCTATGACAACATTATTAAAGAAGTAATAATTTTATTATACTAAATAAGAAACCAAATATTTTGAAAACCTTAAGGATTTTGTGTGTACTACTCATGTCATAAAGCATGCGAGATTTTGAAAAAAACAATTGAGCAAAAAAAACATGAGAAACAGAGAAAAAATGGGCATGAAACTGAGCTAGAAGCACATCTAATGCTCCTGGAATAAGGGATATAGAGTGTTAGTCAGTAGGTAACACTCCCAAAATCAATGATAGGGAGAGTTAGTAACACTCTATAAACCACTAGGGGGGAGCATTAGTTCCTGGAAATGATTCAAACAACCTTGAAACTACTTCAAACAACCTAAGTCTCATCCTAGATTGAACATGGAACAAGCTATAGACTTTGTAAGATTCTTAATGAAGGCTAAAAACAAATAAAATTTCAAAAGTCAAGCATTCATCAAGCAATACACAAATACATAGGGCTAAAAACCGAGGAAACAAGTGTTCCCCGGTGGAGTCCCCAATTTCGGTTGTTAGAAATTTCACCCTACAAATAGGTTCAACTCCTCCTAGTCGGGTTTTATTTAGTCTGGGACAGACAAGAACAAGTGGACACTAACATCCCTCTTTATTATATATTCATGCATGAAATTTAAAGAAAAGGAGAAAGGAAATGGGATCTAAACTTTTTCATGTAGGTTGTCCTCGCTGATCCAATATCAGATCCAATCCAAGCTCTTGAACATAGAAGCCACTCTTGCAACTTTCCCACAGAAATAAAAACAACACTTCTCTTCTACTTGTGCAATTCTAGATAAAATACTAATCTAACTAAGATAACAAGTATAAACATTCATGCATTAACTTGAGCAAGACAAGAATGAGGAAATATTCCAAGTTGTATTAATGAATGAAACATTGGATACTTACAACCATGTTGATGTGATGCAAGATATCCTCCAATATTATCCTTTCCAACCCCTTTGTACACTACTCGATGGTAATGGAAATGCTTCTAAACTATCTCTGAATGTCTCAAGAACAAAGGTTTCATACTCTCAATCCTTTCTCCCCTTTAGTCCCTTGAATGACCTTTCTTATATAGAAAATTGGAAGGCTTAAACACCATATAAAATCAAGGGAATGGTTTATATGTTCACTCCTTAGGTTAGGATTTAATACCCCAAATGGAGGGAATATGGATGAATTGAGCTCTTCAGTCATCCCTCGACCATAACCACTCAAGAGTATCTCAGGATTTGACCATAGAAAAAGGTGGGTTAGCTCTAACAAAACTAACACTCCCCCAAAGCTTGACAAAGAGAGTTACTAACTCTTTTCCATAGTGGAATAGGGATCATTAATTAGGTACTAACTCTCCCTATACATGGGCTGGGGGTGTTAGTTATAAAACATGACTTAAAAATCAAGGTAAAAAGTGGTTTTTAGACCTTCAAATGATGAATTTTATTAACCAATTTGTGTAGGGAACATGATAGATACTTCTGCATGATGATAGAGTGTATTTAGGTCCCCATGTGATGGGGTTTATGCCTAAAATTGTCTAGGGAACATTATCAACACTTCCACAGTTGTGACATTCAATTACGACACTCAAGAATGTGTCAAATCGACACCTACATAAGTGATACTTAAATGAGACACTTAGTAGAATACGATACATAAGTTCTACACTTAGTAGCATGGACATTTGATGTGTAACAATAAGTGTGATTGGTTTCATGTTGTCTTTGTTCAAGGTGCAACAAGTTGCTTATTTCTCTTATGCAACATGTGACTACCCCTAGAAACTTCTAGATTTGAGGAGTTGTGAGGAGATCATCTCAGGATAGTCTATATATGATTATTTTTCTTAATGGTTTCATATGCATATCACTACTAATGTCATGGTTTCTACTTCTATGTTTTTTTTTTTTTTTTATCCCACTTACCACCACCAAAGTCACTCTTGAACTCTTTCCATTTTCATTACTTTACCTCCATTTTGTGACCATTACCAATGGAGAAAAATATTGTTATGAGTGGGAATTACTTTCCCGGTACCTTTATTGCATTTGATTTGCATAGGTCTATTCCACATGCTTGGAATGTAGTTGTATGCCATAAGACCACTCATTTTCTCCAAACAAGCTCACTTTTAACTCTTTTTTCGTGCTTGTAAAACCATGAAAAAATACATTATTGAGAACACTTTTAACTATTTTTGTGCTCACAAAACCATGAAAAATACACGATCAAGTACACCTTTACCTATTTTCAGCACTTGTAAAACCATGGAAAATACAATTTCAATAATACCTTTATGTCTCTTTTTTACTTGTAAAAATATGAAGGAGACACCAAAATAAGAAAAGAGGGGGGAATAATCTTGACCTGTGTTCATTTAAGTAAAAACCATCAGTTGTTGTCACCCTTTAACATGGCACTTGTTTACATATTCATCTTATAGTTGGGTTATATATCTCCTAGAATCAATACCATGATTATGAGTCATTTACTCCTCTGGTTGGTTACTCTTCTAGTCACTATGGGTGGGGATTCAATGCCTCCTTTGTTGTCACACTATATCATTGGTGCTCTTGATTCAGTGATGCCAATCCATCATTATGTCATTCTATGTGTTCAAGGGAACTAAACCCCGAGTTGACCACTCTACAGTCTTGTTTACCTTTCATGTCAACCATTCTTGTGTTAACTGTACTTGGTGATTCTATCTCTTCACATCATATCTCGTTTATATTTTCATGTCAATTGATGGGGGATACATTAATTCCCTCCTTTGATGGATCTCTTCTGGTCAAAACCAACACATTATATTGGGAAAGGGATCTATAAACTAGCTAGTACCTTGGAACTTGTATTCCTCAGTGGCAGGCTTCCTCGCGATCGACAATGGGTTAACCTCATTGAATCATGATCAGTCGATTATATGATTTTTCAATTTCAAATAATCAATTTACACTCACTTTATTGTACTAGGTGCCTTGGGGTCCATTTTCATCATTGGTGGGTCCCCTCACATCTGTTAATGGTATGCCTCAATGACCGGTAATCATATGGTTTCTACCATTCTCGACATCAACTCATTTATTCACATGTTGTAGAATAGTACCTTTGATAGGGTTGGATTGAATACCTTAGGCCTAGGAGGCATCGGTCCTTTATGTTACCCCGCCCAAGTTGTGATGGATTATGTCACTACTATATGAATACTTTGAAGACTACATGGGCACTCTAATTGATGCTAGATGACTTCTTGATGTATGATATGAAATAGATCCACATTGTATTTTCTTATGGCTATGATTTATTTGATGACATGAATCCATCCCTTACTTTTTTATGGCCATTGCCTTGCATACCATTTCACAGTTTTGCAATGTATCATGTTAGAGGCCATTATTTTTCCTACATCTAAGCATGGGTATGCCTAACGTAGGGATGATCTATATATATGTACAAGTTGATAAGTATTTGTAGGTAATTACTGGTTTCTTGATTCACATGATCCTTATTTATGTCACTCCATTTCCATGTACATTGGTAATGTATTTTGACCATCAACTCCTCTTCTGACCTCATACATTGTGGGGCATATGTTATACCCCTATTTTTTCACCCTAGACCTCATAAAGGACCTACTAATGTCATCTTTACAGAATTACATTCTCATCACAAATTTCACTATTTTTTAATATGGTCATTATTTTCCTATACATAAGAGTGATCGATCACTTCTTGTCCTCATGTAAGGTGTGGAAAGTTATTTGTTTCCTTCATGCAACAAGAGACCACCCCTAGAAACTTTTATATTTGAGGATTTACTAGGAGATTTGGTTAGGATAGGTTGGATATGATCTATCATGAACCTTGGAATTTTTTTATGACATGTTGTTCATCATAATTTAAGCTTTGAACACATCTCTAAACCTCCTCCATCATTCTATAAAATAAAGGAAAATGAAGAGGTAAGAGAGCTGAATCGATGATAGACTTATTCTACCAAAATACAACTAGAGAGAGACTCCTGCTATAATATTCATATTTCATATTTGTATTATCACATTTGAGAGAGAGGGATAAGGAATTCTTGGGAGTTTGGAGTTGGAAGGTACCTCAATCGTCACAAGCTGACACTGTATTGTTGTACTTTCTATATATATATATATTTGGTTTTCTCCTCCATTTTCTTTGAATTGTTGTTATTTCTTTGCCAACATTGGCATGTATATCTCTTCTTGAGAAAGGTAGGTTAAATCCGGTTGTCAATTATATTAATTTTATGCCAAACAAGTTCCAGGAAGGTTTATTTGTTGTTTTTGTGAAAGTAGTTGATTATAGGAGATGTAGTGAAGCCTTGGAGAAACATCAATTAGGATCACACAAAAAGAAACGTCAAGGAAAAGGTATGGCACGCCCTCATATGTTGTTAGTGTATATTTACAACATAATTCAAGCACCCATATTCTAAATATAAATACATACCAAGTTATCTATTGTAAAAACTTTTTTTTAAGAAAACATTCATAAGGAAACAATCAATCCATAGAAATTTTCTTATGAAATAAAAAATTATGATGAACACATTAAATAAGACATATTTTAGAAAACAATATTCTCTTGATAGTATATAAGAGTAATTAAAGATTAAATGTAGATATTTATAAAACCACTATTCCCTTGAGTGGATGAAAGCCAATGTCAAAGTAATATAGTTTGACATTTCAAATGAGAGTCAACTAAAGGTGGTTTGACATTTCAAATGAGAGTCAACCAAAGGTGGTGTTTATTGGAAGCTTATTGGTTGAAAAAAGAAACATGATAGATTATTAGCCTCTTGAAGGAGTATTGGCATGTGTTTCTTAGATATTTAAGGGAAGCATGCGTTAATTATTCATTACATGAATATATTCCAATATTATTATAAGATAAGTTTTTTCTAATGGATTGGAGAATAAACCCTTTGCATTTAATTTTTTTTCAATGATTTTTCACTACAAATTCACATTTATCATGGAACATGTTTAATTTATAATATTAATTGATATTATGAATAGATAATCATAGTTTATACAATTGTTAATAATTAAGTGTTTTAATAATATATAATATTAATTGATATTATAAATAGATCATTATAGTTTATACAATTGTTAATAATTAAATTGATATTATAAATATATCATTATAATTTATACAATTGTTAATAATTAAATGTTTCAATATAATTGAGAGACTATAAATTACACAAAGGTTCTTCAAAGGTGTTACCGAAGAAAGTGTCTATGATGGAATCGACAAGATTTTATTTTTATTTTTTAATTTTTCTTAATAACACATCCCTAAAAAATTAACATGACAATGAAATAAGATCAAACTCTTCTATTGTAATGGATTGCAAACTATTATATTCTATTGTGATTCAAAATGGTTGATTTTGATTTGGGTTTGGTAGTGAGTGCTCTTGTTGTTTTTAGGTCGATGATTACGATATTTTGTTCTTTCAATTTGTTGTAGGTGGCCGAAAAATAGGAAGGAGAATTATTGATTATGATATTTAAGGTATTTTCCTCTGAGGTTTCCACCTCCAACTGTTGCTTTACCTCCTTGAATTTTGCATACCCTGAATGAAGGATTGTTGTTGATTGTTGGGTCATTACATCCTAATTATTTCTAATTGTTTGACTATGCAGCTGCCTGATTTCCTTATTATTCACCTAAGGTGTTGTATTTCCATGTGATTGTTTGCACCTATATCGATGACTACTTCAACCAACCTTTTCATTGCTGCCAATGGATCTATTCCTTCTGTTGGTTGTTCCATCCCCAATTTTTCTTTGGCGAGTAACGAACATTCATGTAGTATTTGTTTCTTCTTGTTTTTCCTTGCTATGAGTTGAGAACCATATCACATGGAGCTCTTCCATATTTTAGTCACTTATTGTGTCACTTCATTGTATAGGTCATGCATTTGCTCTTCAGATTCAACTACATGGTCGTAAATTGTTTTTGCAGGTTGTTTTGCTGACCTAACTAGCCTAAAGGATATAAATGTAGTTGTCTTTGAAGAACTATCTTTCTAATGGATTGTTTGTTTCTTATTCTTTTATGTTATGTTTTCTACATTATGTTTCTCTTGATTTTTACTAGGCTCTTTATACTTATGCTTATGTGCATCGTTTCCTTTGTTTAATCAATCCCTATTTCCTATATTTTCTTCATTCTTTTCCTTTGTGTTTGGCTATGCATTGGAGTCATTCATTTCATTCTTTCCATTGTTCCCTTGATCTACTGGATCATTATATTCTCTTTTTTTGGTATGTTCTAGGGGGTATGACTGATATTTGTGAGGGATTTATGAAGGAGGATTTTTAGGTGGATGAATTCCATTATTTGGAGACCCTGTATCGACATTGTTGTATTCTTTTCCTTGTTCTTCACTATGAGCACTCGACTAGTCAAGTTCACTCTGCTTTCCTAGTTGGTCTTTCTCTATTTACTCATTTGATTTCCCTAGGGGATCTAAAATACTAGATGGTACTTTAATAGGATCAACATCAACTGGATTTTATATGTGGATGGTGTGTGTTGACCCCTGAGTGTGTATACTTGTCTCTCCTTCTAAATGATTTGGCGTGCCTATTTCTGTGGATGATTCAGGGAGAACCGATCAACTTTCTTTATTTGTGTCAGCTTTAGGTTGGGTCAAATCGAGTGGATTTGACTTTCCCAGTGGACTCGACTGAACTATTGTATTATTTTTGGAAGATGTATTTTGTAAGGTACGATCAACGTCTTTTGACCCTGAGTGGCTTGTACTTTTATGGTTGATGTTGTTGAGGAGAGAGTCTGAATTAGTTTCTTCTGATGAGACCTGTCAACATCCTCTCTTTGTTTTCTTTGTCTATTTAGCCACCCCTTTTGTTGTTGTTCTATTTTCGGTGATTAGCTTTGATTGGGGTGGAGGTGACTCCCTGATGAGGTCGACTGTGGTTTCTTTTATGCATTTACTCTTTCGGACTGGTTTTTTGTTAGGGTCAGGTTGACTTGTATTCAATTGTTGTGTTGTAACAGGAGTTGTCTGACCCATTCTTTCTTCTTTTTGATATTCAATCCTTTTCTTTTTATTCCTCCTCATCTCAACATGTTTATATAATGTTTCTTTAGTTTTCTATGCTTCCACTCGATGTTCGTTTAAGGTTTCCATTGCTTCCTTGAAATGTGGTCTCATTCTTGACTTCCAAATATTTCTTATGACAGGTTTGTCCTATTGAAACTGTTTTTCATGTATCTTGATCTTCTTGACAATTTTGTTTATGACAGAGGAAAATTTTTCTCTTATCAAAGGGTCATCAAAATTTAGTGTGGTATATTATTGAAATACCTCTTTCCAAATGATGTCTACTCCCTATGTAGCTGCATCCATGTTGACCACTACTTGCTTCTCTTTAGTTTTTATTTCTTGTCGTTTCCTCTTTGCCGGAGTCTGCTTTACTGGGGTGCCTCCTTGCATGTATATGTTTGGCACAAATGAGATTGTGTAGAGGGAGGAATCTCTTTCTTCCTCATACTATCCATCCATCATGAGTGTGAGAAGAGACATTTTTTCAATTATCACCTCTAATGGAATTAGAGTTTCAAACCCTAACTATCTGTTGAGCTTATGGAATATTCAATACTTCATCGATTGGTACTCTAGTTCTTCTGGTGCCAACCCCTGACTGAATCCACACCAGAGCGTGGTGTTATCAAGACTTAGTTGGATGTGGGAAATTAGTGGTAAATATCGTCAGACTTTCTGCTTAACTCTCCACTTGTGTGGTACATTCTTAAAATTGTTTATCCAACTTTTGAATACTTCTTCAACTGAAAGGGAGTCGGATGATCCGACTTCTCTTGGTGTGAAACTGTTTTATTTATCCATGGTTGGGATCTATCATAAGGTTAACGTAGGCTCCCCTATTGGGATGACTTGGTTCATAGTGAGCCAAATTAACAAGGACACAAACTTGATAGCTTGACCATTTTCTTGACATTATTTGCAATTGATTTTGATTAATGCAGCTAAGTGATCTTCCCAATCAAGTTGTGCCCCCAACTTAAGGATTTGGCCAATGGGTTCCAACATTGTAAGATTGATATATGAAGCTTGACCTACAACTGTGAAGCATAGAGAGACTATCACACATGTCAATTTTTCCCTGAGGTTGGTTACTCTTTTAATTAACATGCCCTTTGAATTTTTTATTGAGGTTCCTCCTGTGAGGAACTAAATATAATCATGGGAATTTATGGTTTTTGCGATAGGAGTACCCCCATGTGGGATTCCATTGACTCTATGTATCATTCCTCCATTTATTCCAAATGGAAATTCTATCCATAGGTTCCATTTATGGTATCATCTCACTAGGAACTTTGCAACTTCTTATTTCCAACTGTCGAACTCTACAACTTGTGGTGTGCCCAATAAGTGTCTGATACCTTCCTTCTCTAGGAAATTTGATTCATCCTAACATGCATTAGCTTTCGTTCCCCACGCGGTGAAATTTTTCCAATGTCCTGACCAATCAATTTCTTCTGTTCTAGCCACACACATATTTTTCATGCGAGCTTCCAGCTCAGTTACACCTGCTCTATCAAATTTGGATTTTTTTCTTGGTTACATGAAGGAGTCTACAATATATCCTCTCATCCTTGGCATAGTTGTGGTTTTCTATTGATTGAATTGAGAATTAAAAATTTTAAGCTATGGAGTCAAATTCATGGTTGCAATTTTTATTCTTTGATTACATGTGCTCAAGTGTGAACAATAGTGAAGAAACATCGTATGCCTCCTCTATATTTATAGGAGGGAGATGGAGGGGAAACATTAATTCGGCCAATGATGCCATATGTTTGTGTGCATCAATAGTTATGGAGGGAGTTAATTCTTTTTCATGTGAAGGGAAAACTATGTCAATGACATGACGACAGTCAAAATCATGCCATCGAGCATGAATTGCATCAACTTGCTCCATGTGGCTAGCTATTTCAACTAAGTTGATTTTATTCTCCTGGGGAGTTTTCTCGACTTGGTCAAATTTTATTAATTTATTTTCTTATGTGATCTGGTCAGGTTGGTTATGTTGGTCGATCAAGGATCTCCGATCGAATCGTATGCCCAAGTTGGTTTCCTTTCTTTTGTCAACTTGATGGATTTTTTACTTTATAAAGTCATGTTCTCTTTGTTGAATTGTTTGAAAATGATCTCACTTTCTTGAATTATAATTTCCATGCTCGGTTGATTTATAGAGTTCACACTTACTTGGTTGATGGGTTTCACGTTCGACTGGGTGAAGTACTACTCCTTTGATCGATTGAATAGTCTATTTATTTAGGATATGGCACAAATATTTCCTTGGTGTTGAATTTGTTCTAGTTAGGTTTTCCTTTTTTGAATGAATTTAGTGATGACCAAGGACCCCATTCTCTTCTCATGTTTGACTATGGTAGGATTGAATGAATTATTTTGGTGGTTCGAGTGGGTCATATAGTTTGTAGTCCCCAAACCGTTTTGCACGTAATTTCGATAACTAACTAATTTATTGCTTTTCTTAATTATTTTCTTAATCTTTCGTTACTTTAATTACTTATCCTATTTTTATTTTCCTTTATTTTTTCCTTTTTCTTTATTTATTCTATTATTTTTTACTTCAACCTAGGCCACCCCAGAGGGTTTTCGACCTAGTTGGATCCTGTTGGTGCCCCCAAAGATGTTTTCACCATCATGTCATGACACTGTTATGTATTTTACTTATTTAAATGATCTCCATTGACTAATTTATTAAAGGGTTTCCATTGCAAGGTCCTTAGTTGTAATTCTTCCGACAGTCAGATGTCCTCGACCATGTAATGACCCAACCAAAAAGGCTCTAGCTTTCAAGGATTTCCCTTTATCTAACTATCATACAATAATACCAAATTTCCTGCATTTATATTTTCCTTTTTAATGTGTCGGCCATGCCAAGATTGTTTTTGGTTCTTTTGAGCCTCCTGATGTTGTTGTCAAAGAATCATTTCTTCCTCTAATTGATTTAACTATTAGAATGATTTTATTGTGTTAAGAATATGATCGAATTTAAGGATAAATTCTATCCTTCCTACATTAGCACATAAGTGTAATGAAATTACAAATTCTTAATCGTATACAATTTTGAATGAAATTTTTCCATTCAATCATTTGTATGTTGTTACATAATCCGATAAGACTTCTGGAACTTTATCATCCTAGTCCTTTCTATTGAGTCCAGATATTTTTGTTAAACCTTTATGCAATTTTTTATTGAATGATTTGACAGCTCCATTGGCATGTGGATGATAATCAATCTTCTTTATGTGGTTGATCATGAGATTTTTTAGTATTACTTTGATTGTTCCATTGACTAAATGAGTTCCTTTATAGTTGATTAATGTTAGAGGACAACTGAAACAGGTTACTATATTTTCATAGATGAATTTGGAAGTTGTTTCCTTTGTTCAATTTTCGATTGGTTCTTCCTCTTCCCATTTAGTTAGGTATTTTAATACTATGATGATGTATTTCACCCAAGTTATTTTTTCTCTTTGTGGGAAGGGACCGACAAAGTCAATAGCACAAATTTCAAACGGTAAACTAGGATTTACCGAATGTAAAGGAATTTCATTTTTCCATAGAGATCGATGAATCCTCTCACACTTGGGAACATGTGTGTCCATACCCTTTCATCTTGGTATCCTACTTTTATCCATCCATTATCACATTGGTGAATGTGAGTGACTGGGTTGAACCCATGTTTGAAGGTTAGAATGACGAAATTTGTTGAAAATTTATTTTCGCCAAATATTTCCATGAAGTATAAGGTAGTAGTATTCCATGTTTGTAGTCATGGTGCATGCATTTCCCACCATCATGATGCATGGCCTGTGAATTATTATACTAATATTTACACTCTCTCTTTTTCTCTGACTGATTTGGATACTTCATCGACAGGAGTCGTTGGGGATTTTCTTTTGCTAAACCATAAGGGGGATCTCGTTTTTGTGTTAGTCAAGATGAGTGTTGGGGTTTATTTTAGTTTTTTCTAGATCATGATAGGGATTTCTTGTACTGAAAAGCATGATATTGATCCTTTTATTAGGATTTCCTCTCTCGACCAACACTCCTTATCTTGAGCTTCGTAGTTCACTATTTTCCAATTATAAATTTATGTATTCAAGTGTTGATGGGTTCAAATGTCCTGTCAAGTAGATAAGGGAGAACGCCGGATGGAAATTCCCAATTAGAACCACTCTTGTTTGGTGTAGTGTTTCCTACGAGTATATAGTCCTCTTTTCCACTCAGAATTAAAAAATAAAAAGAGTAAAGACAATGAAATTTCCCCCAAAGAATTCTAAATAATCCCAAGACTAATATAATTGAAAGTAAACTAGTCTAGGCTAACTAATTATAATCTATCTCAGGAGAAAAACTAAAAGAATGAGTACTGCAAAAGGTAACACCATCAAAGCCAAAAATAATTCATGTATTCTAATGATATATGAAAAAAAAATGCTACAGATATGTAGAGAAATAGTTGAACAATACATCTATAACATCATTTATGTACCCACATGGAAACATGTGACAACATAAGTAGACAGAACAAAGTGCAGAAAGAGTTCATACAACATAATCCAATCTACTTAGCTAGAAGATAAATGCATAAAGTATAGTCTCCAATACATCCATCAAAATCCCAGATTTCTAAAATTTCTCCTTCTCTTTATTACTCAGAAGTAATCATACCATATTTTTTTACAAAGGGAAAAAGTATGAAATCTATCCTCTGAGTTATCTTTTATAAGACAAGAGAGAGAATCCTCAATTCTCATGACTCTTCGTTTCCTTTTCCTTCCATTCCTTTTCTCATATTTAAAAAATGATCATGTGAGAATTACAAAGAGAAGATCAATAGATTCATGGGTGATCATTTTCTCCCTAAGTTAGTTTACAAATGATATTCGTTAAAAAAAAATCATTGACTCTGTTCGTTGGCATTATCTTATATTCCTTGAAAGTCTCTAGGAATTTATGGCTTCTTCTTGTTGATTAATAAATTGATCGATTCTTCTCCTCTATCTCATATTTCCATTGAGCTATTGTTGTCTCGATTCTTTTGCTTGTAGCCTGATATATGGTGTCTTGAAGTCTGCAAAGCCGGTTCTTCAATCAAATCCAGGTTCCATATGTGTTTTGCATTTTCAAACAATTTCCACTCAGAATCTATCAACTTTTTTGGTTCCATGCTTTTTTTCTCCTTTCCATATTTACATTGAGCCATCTTAGGCCTTATTTTGTCTCCTTTAGCCTTTGATATAACTGTTGGAAGTTGGAATGACCAGTTTTTCTTCTGAATTCATGGTCTTATGTTTTCTTCACTTTATGACATCTTTTGTCACATTTATGGCCTAGATACCTATACCACTGTGTTCCTTTGTCTGATACCCTTCCAACTAGGTATCACGGGCCTCATTCTGACACATGTAGCAAACGTTATGGCCATTTAAAAATCATCACTCAACAACCATTGATCAAGCCAATGGGTTAATCTGGATCGTTGATTCTTGAACCTGTAAAAGAGAAATCCCACCTGCATAAGAGATCAACACTTAACGATTAGATAGATTATCCCCTATGGATAGTCTAAATAATAACCTAGGTGGCATGGGACCCACAACTTGTAGCATAATTTTCTCTATTTTTCCCTCTTTAATTTTTTAACATTAGGAAAATAATTAAAATAAAATAAAAAAATAAAAAAAATAAAAATAGAAAAATATTTACATTTATTTCACATTTATTTACAATTTTTAACCAAAAAAAAATGATTACCCTAATCCTATGTAAAATATTAAAATTAAACTAAACTAATTACCCCCCATTAATGAAAAATAAAAAGATACTAAGGTTAAAATAATAATAATTATCCTAGCCCCCGCTAAATTTGAACCTATGACCGTCGAGGAAGAAACACATGTTTTTAACCATTAGTCTCATTCATGTTTGTCATTCATTTAATCTAAGATAAGCTATAAATATATGAAAATTAAAATTAAATAATAATTAAATAAATAAATAAAAATAAAACAAAATAAATGAAATAAAATTTAAAATATATATATACAAAATAAATACAAATACAAATAAATAAAAACGAAATGGCCCCAAAACATAAAGTCCAAACCTCTACATTGAAATGTGTGCATTCAATAATTCATCAAATTCACATGAGCCAACCCACTCCGATGAGCTATCACTCTGATAGGCGATGGGATATGACGTTTTTGACGGTAAATGTAAAAGTCCAACCTATGACGGGCTATGTAAAATATTAAAATAATCTTACCCTCTCCTAAAAAATAATATTAAAGTAATCTGGGTGCACTTTCTTCAAAAATAAAATAATGTATGTTCATACGGCTTCCCACTTTCCAAGAAAAAGTTAAATTAATGCCCATAATAAAAATAATAATGACACATATTTAAAAAAAAATATTAAAATAATGCATGGTGTCAGAGTCTCACGATCAGAGTGTGGAGATGAAGTAAATTTCGGTGATCTTCGATGAGCTCACTCCCATGGGCTCAGAGTGCGATGGTCTGAGGGATTATTTATTTATTTATTTTTTATTTAACTATTATGATAAAACATAAAAAATTTCACCAATCCACCCTCTTTTGCACATTTTCATCATTATTTAATTAATATCCCCATAAAACATACTATATTTTTCTATATGTTTCAATGCATTTTGGTAATAAGGTTTGAAATATAAGTTAATATAGTTTCCAGAAATTAGGAATCCCTATAATGTAGGAAATCCCTATAAAGTAGGACCTGCGGTACCTATGGTAATACGTTTAGGTTTAGGGTAAAATATGTACAGGTTAGGTTTAGTGAAAAAAATGAAAAAATAAAATTGAAAAACCAAAAACATAAAATCATGAATATTTAAAATAAAAAAGGAATTTGATTTGTTTTTCTATTTGATTTAGAAGAATGAATATAGGGTAGGTTTCGAAAAACCATGCATTGTGGAGAAGAGCGAGGTTAGATGATGATTGAGGAAGTGGTGATTAAGATTATATAAAGGAGGAGTGATGAGAGAAAAGGATGACACTTCATGCGATGAATTAACATCGCAAACATCGACAAATGGAAATAGGTCATCGACTTTGACCAAGCGTGCATCATAGTTTATTCCACTCAATATGTCGATCCTTCAAGGTGGATATGATCAGATCGCGAGGAGTGGGAAGAAAACCCTGTTAGGGAAAATATCCCCATGCCATGCCACTATGCGTGAATGCGATAGATAGATAACAAGAATCAAGCGATAACTCGAAAAGGATTGAAAATCAAGAAGATAAACGAACTTATGGCATGGGTTCTGGTGAAAGGTAATACCAAAAAAGGATCTGATGTAAACCAATTTGAAGAGGTTCAACAAAAGGCTTGTAGGAAGGGTGGGTCTGACAGCCTTGGGGACTTTGGACCTCGAGATAACTATAAGTGAAGGTAATATGCTTCCCAACAAGGACAATCCTAGGAAGAATCAAGCTCAAGGTAGTAGAGAAATATCAACAAATTTCCCCATGGGCCTCTCAAAGATGAAGCGACCATGTGAACACAGTGCCCCTGCAAACATGCTCCTGCAAAACAACAAGAATGATATCAACCATGTGATTAAAAGAATACTTTACAATACAGTAAACAATATATTCCCTTCCTGTAAGCCAATTTATATGAGAGCGTTAGGTTTATTCAACAATAATATGGTGGATGCATATGAGTGTCTTGAAACGACATGTGCCAAATCTCAACTCAAAAGAAGGATCAACAATAAGCGATTTAGACTTAGATTTCAAAATAGGTGATAAGAATCTGCATGCGAAAGCATAAATATGAAAACATAAAGCACCAAAATGCCATCAATAAGATGTGAAGTTTGAGTTATTCAATCGAGACATGGAATAGAACGAACCCTGCCACTGCATAAGATCACCAAGCACTTCATAATCGGAAAAATGTCAGGAGATGACATGTCAACTCCATCATACATATGTTAATGAACATAACACTTCAATAAACATCATGAAGACATTTGAAATCATGAGATCAAAAGGAAAAATCAACACCCATCAAAGATAGTTATCAATCAATATTAAACCCCCAACTCCATCAAAGTATGAAAAG
>JZKD02S1085670.1:431983-442150 GCA_000966675.3 Picea glauca | reverse complement strand
AATCAATTAAAATGTATTCATAAATATTTACAAAATTAATAATATAATATAATATAATTACAAATTAGGAAAATTAGGAGCAAATTAGACAAGTTGGGGTTCTATGCTCTTGGATTCCACTGACCAAGGTTGTGCTGGTTAGGGTTCCGCACCAAGGGGCCCAAAATTTAGAAGAATGAATATAGGGTAGGTTTCGAAAAACCATGCATTGTGGAGAAGAGCGAGTTTAGATGATGATTGAGGAAGTGGTGATTAAGATTATACAAAGGAGGAGTGATGAGAGAAAAGGATGACGCTTCATGCAATGATTTAACATCGCAAACATTGACAAATGGAAATAGGTCATCGACTCTGACCAAGCGTGCATCATAGTTTATTCCACTCAATATGTCGATCTTTCAAGGTGGATATGATCAGATCGCGAGGAGTGGGAAGAAAACCCTGTCAGGGAAAATATCCCCATGCCATGCCACTATGCGTGAATGCGATATATAGATAACAAGAATCAAGCGATAACTCAAAAAGGATTGAAAATCAAGAAGATAAATGAACTTATGGCATGGGTTCTGGTGAGAGGTAATACCAAGAAAGGATCCGATGTAAACCAATTTGAAGAGGTTCAACAAAAGGCTTGCAGGAAGGGTGGATCTGACAACCTTGGGGACTTTGGACCTCGAGATAACTATAAGCGAAGGTAATATGCTTCCCAACAAGGACAATCCTAGGAAGAATCAAGCTCAAGGTAGTAGAGAAATATCAACAAATTTCCCCACGGGCCTCTCAAAGATGAAGCGACCATGTGAACATAGTGCCCCTACAAACATGCTCCTGCAAAACAACAAGAATGATATCAACCATGTGATTAAAAGAATACTTTACAATACAGTAAACAATATATTCCCTTCCTGTAAGCGAATTTATATGAGAGTGTTAGGATTATTCAACAATAATATGGTGGATGCATATGAGTGTCTTGAAATGACGTGTGCCAAGTCTCAACTCAAAAGAAGGATCAACAATAAGCGATTTAGACTTAGAGTTTGAAATAGGTGATAAGAATCTGCATGCGAAAGCATAAATATGAAAACATAAAGCACCAAAATTCCATCAAGAAGATGTGAAGTTTGAGTTATTCAATCGGGACATGGAATAGAACAAACCCTGCCACTGCATAAGATCACCAAGCGCTTCATAATTGGAAAAAGGTCAGGAGATGACATGTCAACTCCATCATACATATGTTAACAAACATAAAAATTCAATAAACATCATGAAGACATTTGAAATCATGAGATCAAAAGGAAAAATCAACACCCATCAAAGATAGTTATCAATCAATATTAAACCCCCAACTCCATCAAAGTATGAAAAGAAATAGAATTAGGCTCGAGCAATAGAGGATAGGCAATAGGATTGAGCCCCTTTCCTTTCAGTTGTACAAGTGAAAGTAAAGGGGAGCTTTTTTAGCCACAACACCGAGTTTTGTCCTATTGAGAATGGCGATCTAACTAAAATTTATCTTGTTAGGCTTGACGTTGTCTTTTTGGTCATTCATTACTAGATACTATTAGCACTCTATAAATTTTGTCCGACTGATAGACAAATGACAGAGGTAACTGTTTCAACCAACTTTAGAGCTGGGCACTAGCCTGCTCAACTCAGAGAGGGCTCTCTCATGCCACTTGTTGTTTCTTTGGAAATTAGTGGCTAGATTTGGTTTTTTTTGGGGGGGTTTATAAAGTTGGTGGCAAAGAAGGGGAGGGAAACTTAGGGCTATGGAGTCGAAATTCTGAAAGTGAATGAAAACAATGACTGGCCAACAGAACTCTCCATAGGATAAAGACTAAATGAGGCAATGAATCTGACCTGCAAATTGATTTTAAGAGAAGTGTAGGAAGAAGGAGAAAACAAATAATAGCATCAGAGAATTATTGAAATGAATTCTGAATTAGTTAAGAAGAAACACACACAGTTTAAATTTCTTAAGCCAAGAGCATCATAAGATGAATTATGGGCCTTTAACTCTCCAATTTAAACATAAGAAAATGTAAATGGAAATAAAGAACACAGGAAATACATACAATGAAAGGAGACAAAACTTATATCACCACCATTAGAATCTTTTCATAGAGACTTCAAAAGCTTCTGCATATGTATTCAATTCAGCTCCAGAAAATTATAGCAGAGTTCAAAAAAAAAAAAAAGGCGTTGTAACACCTTGTTTCCCCCAGTATGTAAAAAAATAACTATATTGGCCAAGAACTATGGCAAACTCAAAGATTGTGAATGATTGATTTAACGGACCTTAGTATAAAAAGGTCCAAGGAATGTAAATGATGTATGGATATATGTTGCATGACTGCTGAGAGGGGGATGTGTTGAAAAGAGACCATGATGGCTGATGAGAGGTGGTGGAAGGGGCCAGGAGTGGTTGCGTTAACTTCCACCGAACCAAAACCGTACTAGTTTGTACGTGCTCGGGAAAACCAAAACTCACTCTAAGACCCCGAAATGAATTACCCGCCCGGATGGTAGGTGGGGAGGCTTCTCAAGAGTAAATGAAGGGATGGGGTGAACCGCCCATCCGTGGAATCTCTTAGACCTGACCATTGGATAGGGAATTTCATGCCACACGCAACCTCGTAGAAGGAAAGAAGTGTGGAAGGGGGGGGGAGAAGGAAGACGGACAGACACACGCGACAGGAATCACGGAAGGAGAACCAGAGGAACTCTAGGAAATACAATGAGTCGTGAGAAGAGGATAAGGAGAGTAACCTTCATCCTAGACTTTCGACGAGCAGGAAGTAGGAGACTGAGTCTCAAAGCATCGTGGTCTAGCTCGGGGGTGGCTAGTGGTAAATCCGTTGGGAGTCATTGAGCCTACGGTTGGGTGGAAATGAGCACCCCTCTCAGTAGTTGCATTACACCTGGTGTTTTCTGATAAGTGTTTATGACCTGTATTTTAAATTGAATACTCCTGGAATGCATGCTCATGGTTGTACACTCATAAATGGTTTCTGTATAGAAATGTTTTCCTGGTGTTTGATCGGAAATGGTGGATTCATGCTTATACTTGTATGACCATATTTGTTTTATATGTATGTATGTATGTATGTATGTATGTATGTATGTATGTATGTATGTATATACTAAACAAGTTTAGATTTTGAGTCCGTCCTTAGGAGAATTTTCCCCTACACTTTACTCACACGATGTCTTGGTTGGATTTTCCTGAAGGCACCTCCTTCTGGGAAGGTTCCCTCACTATTCCAGAGTCGGAGTGAGTTCCTTGAAAGGACTACCATTTAAGTAAATATCTAAGCTTACCTCTCCTCTGTCATAGAGTTCATAGCTCGATAAGTTAAGAAGGCCTTTCCGTCATGTCCCCAAGCCTGGTGATAATTACCCGAGGATTCGTTGAAGGATTTTATGGCCTAAGTCTGGAGACCTTGCACCAACAAGAATGGCTCCCTCAGAGTTTTTCCTTTTAGTGTTTCGACAACCGGGAAACCCAAGGGTCAGTTTCCTTGTACTCGCCAATCACTAAATCCCAAAGTATGAAACCCCGAAAAGGTCTAGCGTGGATAAGTCTTGGTGTTTCGGTGTTTCTGCAACTGGGAAACCCAAGGGTCATTTTCCTTGTACTCGCCAATCATGAAATATTGAAGTATGAAACCCCGAAAAGGTCTATAGTGGATAAGTCTTGGTGTTTTGGTGTTTCGGCAACCGAGAAACCCAAGGGTCAGTTTCCTTGTACTCGCCAATCGTGAAATCCCGAAGTATGAAACCCCAAAAAGGTCTAGCATGGATAAGTCTTGGTGTTTCATTGTTTCGGAAACCGAGAAACCCAAGGGTCAGTTTCCTTGTACTCGCCAATCGTGAAACCCCGAAGTATGAAACCCCAAAAAGGTCTAGCATGGATAAGTCTTGGTGTTTCAGTGTTTCGGCACCCGAGATACCCAAGGGCAAGTTTCCTTGTCTTTGCATGTCGTGAAATCCTGACTTGCAAAACCCCGAAATGGTATAGCATGGTTAGAGTTTTGTGTTTCGACGTTTCGACACCCAGGATGCCCAAGGGCAAGTTTCCTTGTCTTCGCATGTCATGAAATCCTGACTTGTGAAACCTGAAAATGGTATAGCGTTGTTAAAGTTTGGTGTTTCGGCGTTTCGGCACTCGGGATACCTAAGGGAAAGTTTCCTTGTCTTCACATGTCATGAAATCCCGACTTGTGAAACCCCAAAATGGTATAGCATGGTATAGCATGGTTAGAGTTTGGTGTTTCGGCGTTTCGGCACACGGGATACCCAAGAGAAATTTTTCTTGTACTCGCCACTCCCGAAATCCTGAAATGATAATAGAGCAGATGAGATATGGTGTTTCGGTGTTTTGGCACCCGGGATATCTAAGGGCAAGTTTTTGTACTCGCCAGTCCCAAAATCCCGACTTGCGAAACCCCGAAATGACATAGTGTGTCTAGAGTTTGGATGGTTCGGTGTTTTGACACCCAAGAAACCCAAGGGTCAGTTCCCTTGTACTCACTCGTCATGAAGTCCTAACTTTCTAAACCCTGAAATAAAATTAGCGATGAATACGAGCTTCAGAGTTTCGGCTCCCAGGAAACCTAAGTGCGAGACCTTCCGTCTGCGCATATTCGGAAACCCCGACTTACGAAACCCCGAAATAATAATAGCATGGATAGGTCTTGATGTATCCATATTTAAGCACCTGGGATATCTAGAAGCAAATACCTAGTACATGCTAGTCCTGAATTCCCGACTTGCAAAATCCCAATACGACTTAGCACATGTAGATTTGGTTTTCAGTGTTTCGGCACCCGAAAAACCGAAGGGTATGAAACCCTCATTCTTTTCTACTACGAAAACTCAATACGTGAAACTCTGAAAGGTGGGATGCCAGGCTTTAATCCAAGGCATTGCTAGATGTGACAATATTGTTAGTCCCTTTCGGATTTCGGCTCTTCGAGAGACAAGAGAGAAAGGGAACACATGAATCGCGATTTCTCAAATCTCAAAAGCCGGAAGCGCCCCTCCGATAAGGCCCGTGGTCATAGACAATGATCACATGGGTAAGGATAAGGGATGGTAGGGTCTGCATCAGGCCCCATAAGAATTTGGGGATTCTATTCCTCGGTGAAAAGAAGGAAAAAGATGAAAAATATTAGTTCCCATAGTGGGTGTGTTACAAATTGGTATTAGAGCATGGTTACAACACTTGACATGTTTGGGCTCATGAACGGGTTGCGCAGAGACTCCATTCGGAGTACTCCTAAAAAGGAGTAACCCTCTATCTTAACCCCCTTAATCACAAGTCAAGGTTAAGAATGAAAACTCCTATTGTGTGTGTGCATGTGAAAAATATGAATTATGTACTGGTCATAAATGAATATAAATATTGACTAACAACCAACGTTTTTCTTTTGCACACAAGCGGAAGATCAACCGCGGGAAATTACAGGCGTATAGAATGGTGACTCACCATGAAGTGGGGGAGGGCTCCCATAATAGATATGAAGATTCTGACGAAAGGAGGGAGGTAGGGACCCCTCCAGATCTAGCTGAGACCATGAGGAGCCTCATGGTCTAATTACAAAGTTGTAAGGATGACAACAAAAGGATGATAAAAGAGCAAGAGAAGCAAACAAACATTAATGCAGTTTTACTGCAGAGCTTGTCCAACATACAAAGGCAATTGAAACATGAACCTGATACACAGAAACATGGTCATGTCAGTGGCCACACTGAGAGGAGCACATCGAGAAAGGTCCACCCTAGAGATAAGGGACAAGCGTCAGACGATTCTTTTGGAAAGGGAGCTGGTGACTCGGAGGGATCTTCTAGCAACAGAACTAGTTCTCATTCCTGAAGAAAATGAAAGAAGCAAAAACTTTCCAAGAGTCATAATCTCGAAGAGTTCAAGAAGACCAAACCACCCTCCTTTGACGGTGAAATAAAGAAAGGAGAGGAAGCATAGGCCTGGCTGCTTGGACTAAAGAAGTATTTCAGAGTCCATGACTTCTCAGAAAACTTGAAGGCCCGAGTAGCCACCTTTAACTTGAATGGAAAGGCTTCCATTTGGTGGGAAGATCTTAAGAATGTAAAATGGATTCACAAAGAAGACCTGTCTTAGGAACAGTTTGAGAAATACTTCAGGAAGAAGTATTTGTCGAAAAAATATTTCGATGAAAAGACTAAATAATTCTATGAACTTGAGCTGGGGAAACTCACCATAGAGGAATATGTCAACAGATTCCTCGAGTTGCTGAGGTATGTACCCTACATAAAAGAAGAAAAGGCAAAGGTGAAACGATTAATTAGTGGACTACCTAAGGACTACCAAAACATAATTGAATTTGATGAACCAAAGACCATAGAAGATATTATCCAAAAGGAAAGATATTATTATGAACAACTTGGGCATCAGACATGACCTCGCGAAGGCTAGAAGCAGAAGAATAGTTCAAGATTCCAGAAAAGGGGGTTTAAATCCCCAAGATTTAAGGACTATAAAAATAACTCAAGGATGAGCTTCCCAACCCGAAGTGTACACCAGCAGAAATTTCCCTCCTTGAGCGTAAATAAACTTTATAGATCTTCCCCAATAAAGACTGATAACCCAAAGAGAGAACCTTTGAAATGTTGGGGTTGTGGAAAAGAGCATCTACTGAGGGACTGCCCACACCGACAACAGAACAGCCGAAGAATTTACAACGTTCAAGAATCTACCACTTTCAATAACATGGCCAGGAGTGTGCCGCAAATTTATGCAGCCTTGGATAATAACCAAGATGACCACCAAGCTTCAATGGTGGAAATTGAAGGTATGATCACCAACCATCTAGTGTCTATTTTGATTGACCCTGGTTCAAATTTGAGTTATATATCCCCTAAGGTTATTGATAAATGTAAACCACATCCACATAAAAACGCTAAGCCATGGTTGGTACAGTTAGCCACTGGCACCAAAAGAAGGGTAGCAGAGGTCATACCGACCTGCCAATTAATTATGGGCGAATTCCCCACCCAAGAAACCCTTAACATATTACCCCTAGGATCGTATGATCTGTTGATTGGTATGGATTGGTTAGCCACCCACAAAGCCAAACTGGACAGTTACCATAAAACCTTGAAATGTATAAGTGAAGAAGGAAGGATAATAACCCTTCAAGGGATCCAAAAACCTATCTCGGTGAGACAAATATCATCTCTTCAAATGAGAAAGTATTGCAGAAAAGGATGTGCCCTATATGAAATACAGGTGTTGAAAACAATTGAAGGTAACAAACCAAGCCTCGAAGACCACCCCACACTGAGAGAATACATAGATGTATTTTTGGAAGAGGTACCGGGTCTACCTCCGAGAAGGGACATCGAATTCTCAATAGCACTTGCACCAGGAGTGGTGCCAATATCTAGGACACCCTACAGGATGAGCACACCTGAGCTAGTTGAACTTAAATTACAATTGAACGAAATGATGGACAGAGGCTATATCCGGCCCAGCATGTCTCGATGGGGAGCACCAGTCATGTTTGTGAAAAAGAAAGATGGTACCCTCTGACTGTGTATATATTATAGACAACTCAATAAGATAACCATAAAGAACAAGTACCCCTTACCCAGGATCAATGACTTGTTCAATCAATTGGGAGGTGCCTCTATCTTCTCGAAGATTGACTTGAGATCTGGATACCACCAAGTCTGAATCAAGTTAAAAGACATCCACAAAACTGCCTTCAGGACGAGATATGGTCACTATGAGTTTGTGGTAGTACCATTCAGATTGACCAATGCCCCTACCACTTTTATGTGCTTGATGAACAATGTGCTTAGCTAATTCCTAGACAAATTTGTGCTGGTTTTTATTGACGACATATTAATTTACTCCAAGAATAGAGAGGAACATGAGGAACACCTTAGGCTTGTTCTTCAAGTGCTAAGATAACATCATCTCTATGCCAAATTTAGCAAGTGTGACTTTTTCCAGAAGCAAATACATTACTTGGGCCATGTCCTATCTGAAGAAGGGGTAGCGATAGACCCTGATAAGATCAGGTCTATCATGGAATGGCCTACCCTGAAGGACATTTTGGATATCAGATCCTTTATGGGCTTGGCAGGATACTATAGGAGATTTATAAAAGGATTCTCCAAGATTGGGTGTCCAATCACTACCCTCCAGAAGAAGCAGACAAAATTCACATGGACACAAAAATGTGAAGAAATATTTCAAAACCTGAAACATCTACTGACCCATGCACCCGTACTGAAGATCGTCGATTCCGAAGATGATTTCCTCGTGTGCACAGATGCCTATAAGGAAGGGCTCGGAGGAAGTGTGGTCTGCTATGAATCCCAAAAATTGAATGAGAACGAAGTCAACTATGTGACCCATGATCTAGAGCTGACCGCCATAGTGCACGCCTTGAAAATGTGCAGGCATTACCTCCTGGGAAGAAAATTTGTACTTATGACAGACCACTGTGGATTGCGATATCTGTTTGACCAACCAAAGCTCAATGCCAGACAAGCTAGGTGGATGGCCCTCCTCAGCGAGTTTGATTTTGAAATCAAACATATTAAGGGAAAGGAAAATAGGGTGGTTGATGCCCTTAGCAGAAGCATGAAAAAAATTCACCTGGCAGTGGTAAGCACCTGTGAGACGGAGGTCAAGGAAAGAGTCAGAAATTCACAAGAGACAGACACATTCATCCAGACCGTGAACTTCTACCTACAACAAGAACCCACAGGGATAAAGTATGGAGGCTACCAGATGATGGAAGGAGGTCTTCTCACTTACAGAAACAGATTGTATATCCCAGATTGTGATGACTTGAAGAGGCTCATAATGGATGAATTGCACAAAAGACCCTATACTGGTCATCCAAGATACCAAAAAATGATCACGGCCAGTAGGAAACAATTCTATTGGCCTGGATTAAAGAAAGACATAGCTAAGTACTTATCCAAATGCATAGAATGCCAACAGGTTAAAGTAGAACACCAACACCCAGCAGGATTATTACAACCTCTACCAATCCCGGAATGGAAATGGGAAACCATCTCCAAGGATTTCATTACTGGATTACCACCCTCAACCAAACAGAATGACGCCATCATGGTAGTGGTGGATAAATTCAGAAAGTCCGCTCATTTTATCCCCGTCAAGTCGACTTGTAAGACAATAGACATCGCCAACGTATTCATGAAGGAGATATTCAGACTGCATGGTATGCCGAAAGAGATTCTGTTTGACAAAGACACGAAATTTACTTCCAACTTTTGGAAATCACTGATGGCTAGTTTGGAGACCAAGTTACTATTTATCACAGCCTATCACCCTCAAACCAATGGACAGACGGAAAGGGTGAATGATCCGTCAGATCTTTTAATGACTATGGTTTAGTTTTAATTTTGCATGTGTTAATTAACCATTTGAGAAACTTAATGAAAGAATGAGGAAAGAAGAGGAATTATGACAACCATATACACATATGTAGATCTGAAATGAAATAATAGACAACAAACCATAACACGAGGATTGATAACGGAGTTCGGCACAACTTTGCCTACATCTCCAGGCCTTTGTCTCTCTGGGGGAGGCTTCTTTATTTCTGTTCAAAAGTTCAAAAGTACATTGTAGCAGTGCCAATTGGCTACAAGACTGATCTGGTCATGTTCGTCCAGATCTCTAGAACCCTGCAAAGAAAACGACACACAAAACGGATGTCCGGAGCTCCCAGAAATGGCTCGCAAGCGTATGCTCCTCAATAGCTTCCCTGCATAAAAATGGCTTTGTCTTGGCTTCCCTTCAGCATAACTCTTCTCTAACTATCCTCCATGGCCTCAAACAGGCCTAGTTTATATAGATTTGAAGTTGGTTATCCATCCCCAACTTCCTCCCAAAATTTGGGCTCCAAAAATGCCCAATATCTCCCAAAAATGGAGAAAATCCATTAATATTAGGCAAAATATCAATGAAAATCCCAAACTTTAGCATAAAAACCCACTTTTTGTGTAAATTTGGGGATAAGCCTGTTCAAGGATAAATTCATGAGTGCGGACACAGACCAATCTCCTCAGATCCACCTGGATCTGGAACAAACTGTGACAGAATACTACTCTTTCCCTAGTTCTAAAGTATTGAAT